>OAMR01000430.1:772891-816869 GCA_900205405.1 Echinochloa crus-galli | reverse complement strand
TACAGCTTTGATTAACATTTGCCATGGTCAGCCTCTGGTATTGGTAGGTGTGAGATCAGAAATGGCGGATGCTGGCAGGAAACTAAAGATGGGAAGACAATCTCTGCCTGCTCAGTAAGTAGTTGTTCTCTTGATGCATTAGTTTTTTGTTTTTCAGTCTGTTGACTGAAATTCTATATGTGGAATTCTGCAGAACGAAGTATCTGAGGGGTGCAAATGTCCATCAGGTTTCAAGGGTGATGGAGAAAAAAGTTGTGAAGGTATCATTCAGAAACTAGATTTTAACAGTGTTGAATGCAACATTATTTTAAAGGGGCATAAATTGATTGTATAATGGGTGATTGGATTGATAAAGGGGCTTAAGTTGATTTGTATATTGGACCAGGGAATACCTTACAATCTACTCACTGAATTCATAAAAAAGTTCTAAAAATCCCAGGGACACTGAATAAGAACCGAAGGTTCATGTTATGGTCGGACTCCAGTATCAGAGAAGGAGACGGCAAGGTTGAGGAGTCGACCAAGCTTCAGGCGTGGCCGAATTCAGTTAGGATTTCAGTTAGAGTTCTAGTCAGTTTATTTTCAGAATTAGGCGTGTGTTAGTAGGACTGTTAGTCGTATGAGAATTGGATTGTATTGAGACTATAAATGTAAAACCCCCGCAAGGGAATATGCAAGCAATAACAATCAATCTAGTTTCCTCATCCCAAGTTCTCTGTTATCTCATCCCCTGCTAGGTCGCCGCCGGCGACATTACCTTCAGCTGATCAGGTTGCCGCCGTTGGCCATAACATGAGGCTCTCCCTCTGCAGTTTTTTTTTTTTTGATAAAGGCCTTCAGGCAAGCTTTTATTGATCGAGGATAGTTACATCTTTAGCTAAAAGCGGAATAATAAAACTAGGGGGATCATCGTCCCTGAGGCTCTCCCTCTGCAGTTAAATGAATAAAAATGACATAGCAGGATTTTGAAGGAATCATTTTTTTTATCACAATCTGCCGGTAAAAGCTCTGGAAATTTAATATAACGGATTTTATGACAATATATCAGTATTACTTTTATTATGTCAATCTAAATAATTTTCTTATATTATTACTGGTGAAATACTCAAATTAAGACCTCCGAGTACACATTGTCCCAAAAGAATTGCATACATTTATGCACTGAAGAATGGTTCAACCGATTATTGTTTAATGGCCAAACTTTAAATAACCTGTTCTCGCCAAACTGAGGAAAGAACTCAGCATTCAATTTCACATTTGCACGTACATTCTTCCAGGACTGAATGTGATGCAAATAAAAATGGACCATAACAATTTCTGTACAAATAATTTAATGAAGTTTCTACACAGATGGTCATTCTTCTAAGTTATAGAAGCGGCTATCTAGAAGAGGCAGAATATCTTGATTTTTATAGGGATTATTAATGTATAGTATTCTTCTCTTCTGACAGCGATGGCTGCTGAGCTTGTACATGCTGCCAGAAGTGAAAATGGCGAACCTGAGAGACTAAGGTTAGAGTTCTTTGTTGTCTAGAAAGGGAAATGCCAAAATAATCATTCACGGTACGAAAAGGGGGGGCTGATTCTCATTCATGTATGCACAAACACCTGCATGACCGTTGTATTGTATTTACCTTTTCATCAACGGTTCCTTGATTTATGAAACTAGTAATTAGTGTTATTTTTACACATCCATCCTATTCTGTATGTTGCTAAATACCTTTTTAGATTCTTCTACTATACTGCAGGTACTGGTGGTGCTGGTCCAACAATACTGACAACAAGTTTTCTGCTTCTTGGGGAGGATGTAATTGCATATAACAAGGGTACCTCCTATCTTTTCATTTGCGTACCTATGGTTCCTCAGGAAAATCTAAGTCATTCTCATTTATATTACTAATTCAGGAAAAGAAATCAAATTGAAGCCCTACAGTGGAGCTCTGAACATTGATTTTGGAAAGGGGGTCAGAAAGAAAAATGTTTTTGTAAGTACTTTGAGCCACTATTTTACCTTTCTTATATTATAATTTATAAAACTGAAACAAAATGTATCTGCAAGGAACTAATAAATTTCACATTGCATTTCATATTCCAGGAATTTGCCTGAAGTGAAGACTGCTTTTAAGGTGTGCCAACTGTTAGTGCCCGATTTAGTACTGCTCCTTTCTTCTGGAATTGGGGGATGCAGGCTTTCGCAAATTTTTTACCTGCTGTATGTCTTCTCCTCAGGTTATGCAATTATATAATGTTAAATTCATTTGAGCCTGTTTAGTTATAGTTATAGTTGCTACTGGTATACTATAATATAATGGCAGTTGCAAGCAACTATTCGCATTTATCTTTCTGCAATTATAACATTTAATCAGTAGGTCCTGTATTACATTTAAACTACACTGTTTGCTGTGGGCTGGAATCAAGAACCTACACATGATCTTGCGGGACAAAAATAAGGTTCAGAAGTTGGTCGAGTCTGTTGACCCTTTGATTCGAGCCATTGATGGCATTTCAGGAGAGCGCGTCTCCATGGGAGTAAGTTCTGTACCTGTGTCAAGAATAGTGCTGGACTACTAATGGCAATTGTCTGATCCGATTGATTTCGTTTCTGCAGATAGATTTGGACTGTTCAAATGGACGGAATACTATTGGATTATTTACTCATAAAAAGCTATCCTGTAAGTACAGAGCATAAGCAAATGAGCATCCTCTTGCAATACCTAATCGGTATATAGTATTCTAGTTTTTAACTATATGACTTTTTACAAATATGAAGCTTCAGGTTACTTTGTCCAAAACACAGCAGAGTCTGTACTGATAGTTTCCTTTGCTTACAAAATTAACCTGTGGAAACCATCTGTTCTATCTTTTGTATCAAATTGGGAGAATGTCTACTTCAGATTTTGTTTGCTTTCCATTCCCTTGCAGTGTTATGTTAGCTTTAAGTTTGTAGTAAAGCGTCGCTATAATGTCCAGGAATACATAGTGAAAATTAGTGATGTAGTTACCGTACTGTTCATTTGAGAAGTTCTTGTGTGCTCTCTAGTGCCTTTTACTGGGTGGCCAAAATTACCGGAAATACACTCTGCTCTGCATCTAAGCATATGCTAGATTGAATTTTCAGATCAGTGGGCTTTGCAACAGCTGCATTTGCTTTAGCAGTTCTTGAGGGCAACACACAGCCAGGAGTTTGGTTTCCAGAAGAGGTAACTAATGCTTTAGTTGAATAAAAAATGAAAAAAAGGTCAACAGATGACTTCATTTCCCAAACTAAACTAACCCAATTGTTCTAATGCAGCCAGAGGGAATACCAATCGAAGTAAGGAAGCTGCTTCTTCAGCGAGCATCTCAAGAGACAAGTAACTTCGTGATGAACAAGTGATTTCTCTTTTTCCAACCTCAAACAGTATACAAGGTTCCAACTCATGCTTTGTTTGAGCTAATCATGTTCATCCACTTGAATTGGCAGGCCTTCCTGGATGGTAGAAACTGATCCAAAGGAACTCGGCCTAGGAATTTATGTGTGAAAAGATTAAAATCCTGGATGCTTGACAATGGCCAATTAAATCTTGTAATTTACCATCCATGAGAGTTGACTGCGACAGCCAGTAGCATGTTGAAGTCTCCCAGATCGAGAATGATGTTTAGTATGATTGGTTGGGCTATTTTATTTTGAAAGGGTTGTATATGAAAAATGATGGTTATAAGAAAAAAATAGAGGTGTAAAACAATTTTGTGCACCAAAAAGGTGATGAACTTATGGTGGTGAAGCTTGGTATGTGCAACACCCTTAGTCCCTAACCCAAAATTCATTTGATGGAACATTAGGAAGGACTATGCGCTTATATACCTTCAATCTATGTGACCTTCAACATCAACTCTGAAAAATCCTAAAAGAAGGTACTATGTATTTTGTTGTTGACACCCATCAAACTGATTGTATTTAATTGCTTGATTACTGTATCCTGTGAATTTGTTGTAATTAACAGAAGCAATCTGAACTATTGCAACCTATACAAAAAATGCTGAAAAGGGAGCACTGCAAAGATCATTGCCCTGTGACCACTGAATTTAGGGCCACCATGTGGCGTGATGACTAGTTGAGATGGCACATTTCTCTCTCAGCTCTTTTCGTGGATTTCATGTATTCTATCAATCTGTCCAGCAATAAATAATTTTATCAGTGTACACACATCAAATTATCAAAGCCGTACACACTAATGAGGTCAAGAGGTCTTGGTTGTCCCGAATCATTTACAACTCTATACAATATAGAGAGAACCAACTATATTCTGTTAGCATTTGACCATTTAGCTACTTTACATCTGAAGACATTGCTCTCACAGGCCCAACAGACTGTTGTCTTGCCGTTATTGTCCAACAATGTCCTACATTACCATTGATGTTGCAGGAAACACCCTGTCCAGTAGGGTGTAGACACCTCCCCCAAGAAGAAATGCGCCGCTGTCAAGAAAATGTTAGTGCAAGATGGATATAGGAAGGGGCAATTGATGATGATCTTTGCATCAGATGACGTATTTTTCGTAGCTAGGTCAGATCAGTAGTTGTCAAAGACATGCACACAAGTTATCAAAACAAAACCAAACAAAGACGAAAGAAAGAAAGAAAGGTTCATATGCTAGTTGATGTGCTGTTTTATATCTAAAGTCCAAGAGTGAAATAAGTTAGCTAGTTTATGGAGTAGATTCAGAGTGACCATAGGAGGACAGAGCGTACAATTCTGTATAAACTAACAATTTGATGTTTTGTAATCTGAAACTTAGAAAACTTGACACATAAGACTTTGCCTTAAGAATCTTAATTAGAAAGCACAAGATGTGAATAACATTAAGTTAAAGATTTAAATTTGAACTTAACAGAAAAATTAAAAATGTCAGTAATAAGTAGGTACCTGATCGGGTTTATCCATGCCGAATATCTTCTGAATGACAGCAAACTCTACAGGAGGTAACTCACTTAATTATGAGGGCACATAAAAGGGAACGAACAAATTTGGTCTATTGATCTGGTGCTATTAGCCAAGAAGGCTTTGTTGTTGTTGTTGTGGTCTGGTGCTGTTAAATAAGTCTTAAGAGCAATTCAAGGTTCAAATCTTGTAGGAATAGCTGGGGTTAAACACCCACAATGAAGTCTTTAAGAAGGGGAAAACAAATAGACGACATCCATACCTGCAATGCTCCAGCAAAAGAGGCTGCAATAAGAAGAGGTGCAACATAACCAGTTGTGTATGTCAACAACAAGCTTCCTCCAATAATTGGATCCTGATAGGAAAGAACTCGAAGTTGTGGTGACACGGTATCTCATCATTTGAAAAACAAAAGCATGAAGTCCAAAATAAATTACTGGATGGAAGAATGCAATTTTCTAATTTTACTTATTATTCAAAGACTCCATGATAAAACTTTGACATAGTTTTTTGCTGCATTAAACTTCAAACAACAGTAATAAACTTCACTACTAAGACAACTAATGTATTCAGCTATCCATACTCTTATTGCTCAGAGAAAAAAACTATCCATACTCTTGAAGTGGCAACATATCCTAGAAGGGTAGCAAGAACAGGTGTGCTGCAAGGTGATGCCGCTAACGCAAATGTAAGGCCAGCAAGATATGCTTGTACACCTGATAAAACGAAAATAAGTGAAAAACAAAAATACTATTTTTGAGTAAAAATAAATATGTGATATGAGTATTTCTTTGTCACTTGGAAATAAAGAATGATTTCAGGAGGCATCACTTGAAGGGAGGTTAGCTGCTGCAGCTCGAGGGTCAAAGTTGCTGAAAAATGAGGGAAGTTGCAACTCAACTACCTGTCAAAACGCAATAGCAGGAAAAGAAACAGTTTAGAAGAAGATTAGTAGCCAATATGTACTGCTACCAAAACAAAAACAGAAATATAATTTTATCAGAATGTACCACTACGATCTGTTTATCAGAACAAACTACAAATATAATGAGAAACCATGAAACACAGGCATAAAGTCTGCTTATAAATGGTTTAACTTGAGGAAAGAACATATGAATAAAGTTCGTTTGACCTGCTCTATAGTTTATGATAAT
Organism: Echinochloa crus-galli; assembly: GCA_900205405.1. NCBI lineage: Eukaryota > Viridiplantae > Streptophyta > Magnoliopsida > Poales > Poaceae > Echinochloa > Echinochloa crus-galli. The sequence continues at coordinate 810,794 of OAMR01000430.1, read as the reverse complement.
TTCATTTTTCCCAGTGAATTACCTCCAGAAGGTTCAGTCCCATGATGATGGCCAATCCAGAAGCAGCCACTGGGAGTCCTTGCCCCACCTGGCCATAAGCCTTTCCAGCAAAAGAAGCAGCAACACCAAGAATAGCTAAGGTTGTTGCCAGTCCTAATGAAAAAGCAATGGAATTTCCGACAACCTAATAGATAGGAAAGCTTGTCACACACCAGTAATTATATAAAGGGAAGTAGACAGCTGGAAATATAAACCTTTCATCATTATAGATACTAGATAGGCTTAACAACTCAACTAAGTGCTTTAGTGCACTTAAGGTTCCAGAAATATGCATCCTAACTTTTATGGTACACAAGACCGCTTGTTCATTCATCTTAAATTACCTCAGCTCGGCCTTTTCCAGAGCCAAATGCACCTGAAAGTTTATGAAGAAAGCACGATGTCAGAGACATCAGTGATGACTAATTCCAGGGAATCTATCAACCATCTCATACAGTAACCACTGTACCCACCTATATATCCTAGGGTCAATGGCAGAACGCTGAGTGTACAAGGAGACAAACTAGTTACAAGTCCAGCACTGAAAATGACTGCTAAGCTGGAGGATAAAGGTAAAGGTCAGACATAAAGAGATGTGAGCAGTAGGAACAACATGGAAAACACTGAGGAGGTAGAACTGTCAACAAAGAAGTTAACAGAAGTGAAAAGAAAAAACAGACCTAGAGAAACTGAGAGCAGATAGCTGATCCTGAACAGCCTCATTAGCCTGCTGTCCAGCTGAAAACAGCAAACCCCAAACCAATCTTCCGATGCCAAGATCAGCCAAGAGGAGTCCTGATAATCCGTGCTGGTGAAAAGCAAGCAGTTTGCAGGGATTAATGCACAATCAATATATCTCTGAAATGGAAGATGAAGCAAACGGCTGCAACAAGAAAGAACAAGAAACACAAATTGATCCATTACAAATATACAAGTGGTACATGATACAGCTTATGCAATGGATAATAGTAATGTTACTTGACTAATTAGCCATGCTGTAATCATAGCTTGACACAAAGGACAATTGGACAAAGCAATCAGGGTTTAAGAGCTCCTAAATGAACATTAAACAGTGAAAACGGAACATATTTGAAGGCACATGTGAATATCCTAACCAGAGGATCCAATAGCTCGGTAGCATTTGCGGAGCCAGCAGCAACCAGACCCCCCACTGCAACCCAGACATCGCCCTCATGTCAGTCACAGCCATTTCATCAAACAGACTGCAGTCGGAGTAAGCATGCCCGGAATTCGGGAACAGGGAGACTCGGAGCTACCTGCCACAGACGTCAGCAGCACGGGGCACGGACGAAGAAGCGAGCGCTTCACTGCCGACTCCGATTTGACTCCACGAACCGCTGCATGGGTAAACAAAAACAGAAAAAAAAAATCAGGAAGAGTCGGGATCAAATAATGACGTGCGAGCAAGCGGCGGGCACAGACGTACCACGGGAGGAGGAAGGAGAGGGACCAGAAGTAGCAGCAGAAGCGGCTGGGAGACGAGGGCGGCATGAGCTGCTCGGGGTCACGGAGCGCGCCGGCTGCGCAGCCATGGCGGAGAGCATGGTGGTTGGTGGGTGGAGTGGACAAGCAACGGCCGCGACAACGAGAGAGATTGGAATTGAAGGCCCCACGAATGCGAGCACGCCTCTAGATATTCCTAGGCCCAGTGATGATGGGCCGGACTGACCTGGCCCAAACAGGACAACCCATGAGTGTGACGGCCCGACGGCCATGCTTCTTCCTCTAGTCGTCTCTTCTTCTTCCTCGTGCCTTGCGTCGCGCACTCGCCGCGCAGCTCTCTGCTTGCCTCTTCGGCTCTCGGCTGTGTCGAAATACTCCCGGACACGCACCGGCGCCGGCACAGGCGCCCCCCAATCTCGAGGCGCGGTGGATTCGTAGCCGCACCGGGAGCTCGTTCTTGGGGGATTCGATCGCCTGCCATTGGGGCTGCCTTGGTTTGGTGCCGCTGGGAGCTCCGGCGAACCCTTGAAGTTGGGGGGCCGGGTGCTCCTCCTGTTCCTCCTCCCTATGGGGGGTTGGAATCGGTCGCGACACGTGAGGAGGCAGCCCGACCGCTCCCGCCGCCCTCCTCTCCCTCCGCCTGATTACGGTACGGACGAATTGCCTTTCGCTCTCAGTTCCATATTCTTCTGATTTGGGTTGTATCATCCCGCAATCTATTGGATTAGGGTCGGTTTTCAATTTGTTCGACCTCGGCGTTTACTTCTTGGTTCTTGTGGAACAGAGATTCGGTGACTTGGTCATGATTCGAGCTTGAAATCAGAGTTGCTGATGCAAACTAACCTGTGGCTTTAGGCTCTCTCGTGTGCCTAGACTGTTCTTGCCATTGCAGAATGTTACAACGGAGTATCAGAAAAATGCTAGCTTTACCTGAATATGGAACCTATTGGAGATAGTCATTCCTGTTTAGGGAAGTAGGAAAAGGGACGGTTACAGCCGTGCCAATTTGAACAAGGAGGCTGTGTTTTCCTGGGGCAGTCCATTTCGCGCAATGTGCATCTGTCCCAGCAATAATTTATGATTGGGGTTCAAATTGGTAATGAATAATGAGGGGAAATCGACACAAAATATTTTGAAGATACATGGAACTCCAAATCTGTACTGTCATGCGGTGCACTGGTTTTAAGATTTTGAAAGGGAATGTTGCCCCTTCTAGTTGGCCACAATACAAATGTTACTTTGTCCTTTTGCGCACTCTGTCAAAACCCCTAGTCGCTAGCCCCCTCCTAAGCAACCAAGGTCTGTGTCTGTTTGATTTTAAGATTTTGAATGTTTCCCCCGTCTAGTCAGCTACAATGCAGCCATTCATTTTGCCCTTTACATAGGTTCAACAGCTGGGATCCAAGCCGTAGTCCGTACGCCTGCCAACGGAAGTATTACCATTGGCCCGACACATGGCATTCATCTTTTTCTCAAGCAATATGACCTCAAAGTTATGGTCTGCTGGAAGATACATGCTCACTTTCTTACTTGCTTACTAATAATTATCATTAAAGAAATGACATGTTGAATCCAAATGTACAGTAGATAGAGACCCACCTGTAGCAGGAATGGTGCCATTCAAGGATAAAAAAAACCCCTTTATCAAGAATTCCGAATGATTCCTTTATTTAGTACGCTATGCATATAACTGCCGTTATCTTCATTCATATGATGATGTGAATGAAGAGAAAGTGGAAGACTGTCCATACAATTAATGAGTTTGTATCCTAGCTTGAGGGGCTTGGTTTATGAAAGAAGCACCTTACATCTAGTAATCCTAGAATGTTGGGTTATATGGATAAGCTAAGTTTTAGCCATTAGGGATATGGTTTTGGTTTTAAGGTTAGGGTTTTCCTTACCATTCCCAATACTGACAGGATTCTTAGGGATCAAATAGAAAAAAGTGAAAAATAATTAAAAATGGCAGGGAATACTCTTCCATCACTATGAACCTGTTTGCAAGCTAGCAAACAAGTTTCTTCATTAAGTATCAGGAAGCCTTATTAATGTAGTCATGAACATAAAAGAAGACGCAAAATTCTTCATACGGCATATGAAATTTAATGTTCCTTGTCCAATATGATTTTATCTATTTTTTCAGAGCAAGTAGGATAAACATCCAGCTTTGTGTGTTGGAACAAACATAGAGTTACAGCACAACATCAGCACATAACACCTGAACTTCGACATAGTGGAAAACGCTCTTCTAGCAGAACAAGCACAGGAAAGAAAGAACCTGAGTTCCTTTCTTGGCATCATAGCTTTTGTCCTTTATTGATCCTCTTCCTTTGAACTGATTTCAACTTTCCAGTTTCAGTGTTGCAAACTTCTCATTGCCAATGGATTTCGTACATTATGGTTGGGTTTCATTAACTATTTCAATAATACGAGTAATTGTCCACCTTATTAAAAAAACACTGAAAGATTTTATTGTATTTGTCTATTTTATCAATATTTTAGAACAAAAGAGCCAGCACCATTTCACCAGCATTACTGGTGCAGAAGTCAGCTTAACCTGAGCATCCCCTTCCATCAATTCGTAAAGCTAGAGCTGCAAATGAAACTAGAATGACAGAACAGCATCCTTTTAATTCTCAGATTGCGTAGTATTACTTTGCCACGTAACAAATACATGAGCTAATTTGGAGACTTATCTATCTATAGAAGGCACCTTGAATGGGTTCAAATGTTCTCTGCGGTTGTAAACATGGATGATTATAACAAGTTTTATCTCTGGGGTACTCAGTTTCTACCCCTACAAATAATTTGAAATAAAAATTCTTTTCTCATCCAGGTTACTGAACTCATTATAAAATTTCAGTCTGGTGCCTTCCAAATTTACACGGCAGAGTACTGATCAATCTATCTATAAGATAATTTTATTTATGTTTTCTTTTGTTACAGTTTGCTGGATGCAGTAGGTTAGCAAATACTATATCATCCTGCATTACCATGACAGTTCTGTAAAATATTGACATTTGTTTTCATATGTGCAGAACAGGAGCACTGCCCAGTCCCATTATGGGAAAGGGAATTTTGCACTTATGTTGGCAACATTTCCTGGCAGAGGTTCCGCGAAAACAAGCAATATGTTTCAGTATACAATAACCTTGAGCAGTGGGATGATTCAGGAGCCTTTGAAAATTTTCAAAATGCAAAGGCAAGGTTCTGGGCTAACTATCATGGCCAACCTTCTGATATTCCTCTGCCAGACCCTTATATGTACATTGACAAAGTCGACCACCGCTGCAAAGTTGACCCTGAGTTGGTAGCTGACCTGGATAAGGTACGTCTACCATTTGACTCGGATTATAATTCAGCCCCGGCTACAGGATCGGCCAATGCCGGGGCAGATAACAAGTGTACTCAGAACGGTTCTGGAAACTGGGACATCTATGTAGAAAAAACAGCTGAAGTGAATAAGTGGGACTGGGAGGCCAGTCTAGGATCCAATGCGATCTGGGGAGGGAAGGATGAATCCTCCAGTAAATGGGGCAATGGCAACTCCAGTTGGGGTGCTCCTATGGAGGAGCCTAGTTGGCGTGGCTGGAGCAATAACCAATATGCATCCAACAACCGGAATAATAGTAACTTCTATGGTGGATCCAACAATAATAGATACCGCGAGGAGGATCCAAGTCATACATACGGAAGGAAACGGAACCGTGGCGGATATTTCCAGCAGAGGAACAATAAACAGAGGAACCAGGATGACGGCTTCCAAAGGAGCAGCTGGCAGGATAATAGAGGAAGAAATCTGGAATGCCGTCCATTCCACAACAGGGCCTGGCAAAATGGTCAGGGAATAGAAGGTGGCTCTTGATCCAGTGGTGAAATCGCCAGTGTGTTTTGTTGAGAGATGAGTAGTTTGTAGCTTTCGTTTTGAGCAGTCAGTGGGGCTGCTGCCAAATTGGTACTACATGTAAATAGATATTTGAGTTGTGCAACTGCTCTTCCGGAGCCGTGATGATCTTTGTTTTTCTTCTGTTCTAATGGGAGGATGCCATTTCATTTCAGTGCATGACGATGGTTCACCTGGTTATACTTCTCCACTAGGTTTTAGTCCATCGTTTCAGAAAGATGAAGTTTTATGTCATCGCCGCCTTCCAAACTGCTCCCAAGGTTAGCATCCGTCCACGGTCACTGCAGTTGCTCATGTGGCCGTGTCCCAACGAGAATGCAGCGGCGTACGGACCAGGTGTTTCGACTACTGCTGAGATCACCGCCCACAAATCTTGACACCGAGAGGAAGGGAAACGAGACGAAACCGTGCAGCTCCACACACGCACACAACACACGAACACGACGCGCCACAGGAGGAGTTTCGTTGGGCTAACCGAACATTCTGGCGACTTGGTGAGGGAGGCCACCACCACCAAAGCCGACCACGCGACGCGCCCTGCTCTGCTCTATAGTTGACCATTTGGCACGAAGCCCATGGGCCAGCCCGAAGCACGATTTTTCGGCCCGGCCCTAACCCGGCCCGGCCCGGCTGTCCGCGGGCCCGTGCCGGCCCGGCCCGTAGCCGTGCCCGTGCCTGGGCCGTACCCCTGGCACGTCGGGCTCATCCCTGGTGTAACATCACCGATGTTAAAAACCCCTTAAGCATAATTAAGGAGGGATTAATTCCAAAGAACAGTCATTATTGGTTAATAAGTTTAATGGCTCAAATGAAGTAAATTTGAACCAAAGTTATATTGAGGATTTCTTTGGAGTTATTTGGCTAAGTATAAAAGAAGTTCTATTGGGATATGGCAGTGCATGTACTGAATTCAAATTTCACGTGTTATAATTACATTGCTTCTTGCAAAGATTGAAAGACAGTAATTAAAGAGCAGGTTCAATTGAGGATTTTCTAAAATATTTGATATGTGGATTTGAAGAACTTACAGTATAAAATGGGAGCAATATGTTTGGAGATTGATATGGAATATTTTAAGTACCAACCACCATTTTTGTTAAAAGATGGAAAATAAGTGGTGATGTGCCAAACTCAAGAAAAATATTAGCTTGAAGGTATCTGAAAGTAATTGGACTACATGACCATGATCAAGGTCAATTTTGAGGATTTTGGTTTAGTTCTAAAATTTCTAACTATACAACCAATAAAATACATCTCCAATATACATCTCCAACAATTTTCAACATATATGCATATTTCTAAAATTTCTAACTATACAACCAATAAAATACATCTCCAATATACATCTCCAACAATTTCGCTAAGGGGGTTCGGGTGCGTGACGCGAACGGGTGCGTGGTGGGTTCGGGTGCATGAATTTCGGATATTAATCATTTTCGATATTATACATTATACAAACGGATAACATTTCCAATAAACATTTAAATGAATGTAGATTGATTGCTAGACTCGATCTACCTTTATCCTTTGGTGAGTCTGATGCTTTTGCTGAGTACATTCAACTTGCTCATAATCCTAGATTCTCTACTGTGTCGAGGCAAACCACCAGCAGAGATTTTACTAAGTATTGCAATGATCGTCGTGTTATTCTTGTTGATAAACTGCAGTCTATTACCTCTGTTGCTCTTACATCTGATATATGGTCTGGTAATGCTAAGGAAGATTACATTAGTGTTGTTGCTCATTATGTGAATGGTGATTGGCAATTAGAGAAGAGAATCTTAGGGCTTCGGCTCATTGATGTCTCTCATAATGCTGATAATATTGCTGAACGTATTGCTCAAGTTGTTTCTGATTATGAATTAACTGATAAAGTCTTTTCTGTTACCTTGGATAATGCATCTGCAAACACTAAAGCTATTGGTAAGCTCTGTCCTATATTATCTGGTTATGTTGGTAGTCTTTTCTTGCATCAGAGATGTGCTTGCCACATTATTAATCTAATTGTTAACTTACATATATAGTATGGCTATCATGGCGTTGGACTTGCATTATTGACTTCGTTCGATCTCACTCTCCACTCGATCGACAGACAGAGTGCATGCATGCGAGAGAGTCCGGGCCGGCCGGGAGCAGAGACGACGGCACTGTAGATCAAGCTATAGTTGACCATTTGGCACGAAGCCCATGGGCCAGCCCGAAGCACGATTTTTCGGCCCGGCCCTAACCCGGCCCGGCCCGGCTGTCCGCGGGCCCGTGCCGGCCCGGCCCGTAGCCGTGCCCGTGCCTGGGCCATACCCCTGGCACGTCGGGCTGGCCCGGCACGGCTGCCACGGCACGGGCCCGATGTGGCCCATCGGGCGGCACGGCCTGTGGCGGCCCAGCCGGCCCGCGAGGCACGCCACCCCGCCCCCCATATAAGCAGCCGCGGGCCCGCGGCCGCGGCTCCCCCCGAAAGCCGAAACCCTAGCCATTTCTTCATCCCCTCGCCTCGTCTCCTCCGCCTCCGCCTCTACTCGCCCTCGCCTTTCGCATCGCACCTCGCCCTCGCCTCTCGCCCCGCCGGCCGCCGCCGGCTTCTCGTCTCCGGTCTCCCCTCCACTCCCTCTCTGCTCCGGTGAGTGGATCTACACCGACTGCCTCTGCCACTCGATTTGTGGCTGTCTCTGTTTGTCTCGCTCTCTGCCTCTCTCTCCACTCTCCGGTACCCTCGTCTCCTCGTGCCATTCCTCGTGCTCGTGTCGTCCTCCAGTGAGTGGATCTACAACATCGAAGGCTACTCCGGTGCTCCGGCTGCACACAAGGTGAGTGGATCTACAAACCCTAACCCTAGATCCTTTCTTTCTTGCTCGTTCTCGCTCCTAATGCATTTCTTTGTTGTTGTTGTTTGCAGATCCGTGTGCGCGCCGTCGAGGAACCGGGGAGCCGGCGATGGATGAAGAGCCACCATCCCTGGACTACGAGTTGAGGGCCTTGGGGCATGCTGGAGAAGACGAGGATGACTTGGAGGCGGATCGGCGGGAGATCTTCGGCAGTAGCGCTGCTCCTATCGACATCCCTGATCCTGGTGTCGTGGGCGGCCGTGGTGGCCGTGAATCCCGTGATCCGACGCCTGGTTCTAATGGGAGTGGCAGTGGGGCCGGGAGATGTGTATAAGAGACAGGCACTGGCAGCAGGAGGTCAAGGCCGTCGACCTCCAGGGCTTGGAACGACTTCGAGGAGATCTTTGAGGTAAGAAATGGTAAGAGGGTAAGAACCGGTGCTAAATGCAATCATTGCAAGAAAATCTTCTCTGGTTCATCCTCTGGTGGTACTGGTCATTTGCTTAGACATATTCCTATTTGTTCTGCCCTTAAGAGCCGTTCTGCTATGGCTCAGTCACAGCTTAAATTTAATCCTGATGGCTCTGTCCATACTTGGGAGTACAAGCCTGAGGTTGCTCGTACTCAGTTGTGTAGATTGATTGCTAGACTCGATCTACCTTTATCCTTTGGTGAGTCTGATGCTTTTGCTGAGTACATTCAACTTGCTCATAATCCTAGATTCTCTACTGTGTCGAGGCAAACCACCAGCAGAGATTTTACTAAGTATTGCAATGATCGTCGTGTTATTCTTGTTGATAAACTGCAGTCTATTACCTCTGTTGCTCTTACATCTGATATATGGTCTGGTAATGCTAAGGAAGATTACATTAGTGTTGTTGCTCATTATGTGAATGGTGATTGGCAATTAGAGAAGAGAATCTTAGGGCTTCGGCTCATTGATGTCTCTCATAATGCTGATAATATTGCTGAACGTATTGCTCAAGTTGTTTCTGATTATGAATTAACTGATAAAGTCTTTTCTGTTACCTTGGATAATGCATCTGCAAACACTAAAGCTATTGGTAAGCTCTGTCCTATATTATCTGGTTATGTTGGTAGTCTTTTCTTGCATCAGAGATGTGCTTGCCACATTATTAATCTAATTGTTAACTTACATATATAGTATGGCTATCATGGCGTTGGACTTGCATTATTGACTTCGTTCGATCTCACTCTCCACTCGATCGACAGACAGAGTGCATGCATGCGAGAGAGTCCGGGCCGGCCGGGAGCAGAGACGACGGCACTGTAGATCAAGCTATAGTTGACCATTTGGCACGAAGCCCATGGGCCAGCCCGAAGCACGATTTTTCGGCCCGGCCCTAACCCGGCCCGGCCCGGCTGTCCGCGGGCCCGTGCCGGCCCGGCCCGTAGCCGTGCCCGTGCCTGGGCCATACCCCTGGCACGTCGGGCTGGCCCGGCACGGCTGCCACGGCACGGGCCCGATGTGGCCCATCGGGCGGCACGGCCTGTGGCGGCCCAGCCGGCCCGCGAGGCACGCCACCCCGCCCCCCATATAAGCAGCCGCGGGCCCGCGGCCGCGGCTCCCCCCGAAAGCCGAAACCCTAGCCATTTCTTCATCCCCTCGCCTCGTCTCCTCCGCCTCCGCCTCTACTCGCCCTCGCCTTTCGCATCGCACCTCGCCCTCGCCTCTCGCCCCGCCGGCCGCCGCCGGCTTCTCGTCTCCGGTCTCCCCTCCACTCCCTCTCTGCTCCGGTGAGTGGATCTACACCGACTGCCTCTGCCACTCGATTTGTGGCTGTCTCTGTTTGTCTCGCTCTCTGCCTCTCTCTCCACTCTCCGGTACCCTCGTCTCCTCGTGCCATTCCTCGTGCTCGTGTCGTCCTCCAGTGAGTGGATCTACAACATCGAAGGCTACTCCGGTGCTCCGGCTGCACACAAGGTGAGTGGATCTACAAACCCTAACCCTAGATCCTTTCTTTCTTGCTCGTTCTCGCTCCTAATGCATTTCTTTGTTGTTGTTGTTTGCAGATCCGTGTGCGCGCCGTCGAGGAACCGGGGAGCCGGCGATGGATGAAGAGCCACCATCCCTGGACTACGAGTTGAGAGCCTTGGGGCATGCTGGAGAAGACGAGGATGACTTGGAGGCGGATCGGCGGGAGATCTTCGGCAGTAGCGCTGCTCCTATCGACATCCCTGATCCTGGTGTCGTGGGTGGCCGTGGTGGCCGTGAATCCCGTGATCCGGCGCCTGGTTCTAATGGGAGTGGCAGTGGGGCCGGGACGGCAGCTCCATCGGAGAGCACTGGCAGCAGGAGGTCAAGGCCATCGACCTCCAGGGCTTGGAACGACTTCGAGGAGATCTTTAAGGTAAGAAATGGTAAGAGGGTAAGAACCGGTGCTAAATGCAATCATTGCAAGAAAATCTTCTCTGGTTCATCCTCTGGTGGTACTGGTCATTTGCTTAGACATATTTCTATTTGTCCTGCCCTTAAGAGCCGTTCTGCTATGGCTCAGTCACAGCTCTGTCTCTTATACACATCTCACGTGTAGGTCCTTCTGGGAGTACAAGCCTGAGGTTGCTCGTACTCAGTTGTGTAGATTGATTGCTAGACTCGATCTACCTTTATCCTTTGGTGAGTCTGATGCTTTTGCTGAGTACATTCAACTTGCTCATAATCCTAGATTCTCTACTGTGTCGAGGCAAACCACCAACAGAGATTTTACTAAGTATTGCAATGATCGTCGTGTTATTCTTGTTGATAAACTGCAGTCTATTACCTCTGTTGATCTTACATCTGATATATGGTCTGGTAATGCTAAGGAAGATTACATTAGTGTTGTTGCTCATTATGTGAATGGTGATTGGCAATTAGAGAAGAGAATCTTAGGGCTTCGGCTCATTGATGTCTCTCATAATGCTGATAATATTGCTGAACGTATTGCTCAAGTTGTTTCTGATTATGAATTAACTGATAAAGTCTTTTCTGTTACCTTGGATAATGCATCTGCAAACACTAAAGCTATTGGTAAGCTCTGTCCTATATTATCTGGTTATGTTGGGAGTCTTTTCTTGCATCAGAGATGTGCTTGCCACATTATTAATCTAATTGTTAAGGCTGGCCTTGAAGTTTTCAAGCCTATGCTTACTGCACTTAGAACTGCAATATCATATTTGAATTCATCTAATCAACGCATTGCTGCATACAAGTCTTATTCCATTTCTATGGGTGTCCGCCCACGGAAGTTTGGTTTGGACATGGATGTGAGATGGAATGCTACTTATCTCATGCTAAAGCATCTCATTCCACACAAGGAGACATTTTCTGTCTTTATTGCAACCCAGCATCCATTGGTTGATGGCCAGGCACTTCTGACAGATAAGCACTGGTATGTTGCTGAGCAGATTCTTGAATTTCTTGAACAATTTTATACTTCTACTGTTGTTCTTTCTGGTGTGTATTATCCTACTGCTCCATTAGTACTGCATCATATTCTTGAGATTGCTAGCCATCTAAACAGTTATGAAAATGATAAAGATATGAGACATATTGTTCTGCCCATGAAGAGTAAGTTCTTGGATTACTGGTGTGACATACCTATGCTTTATTCCTTTGCATTCATATTGGATCCTAGAGCTAAGATGCAAGGTTTTATCAATGTTCTTCACCTTTTATCTCAGCTCAATGGAAATGACTATTCATGTTACTTAACTGAGGTAAGGACTGAATTAGCTGTTGTGTTTTCACAATATGAATCTAAGTTTGGTTCTGTGAGATTACAGAGGGCTGCACAGCTAGGCCATACAGGATCAAAAAAGACAGCTTGAGGTAAGATCTTTGGCTCTAGTTCTGGTTCTACTTCTAGTTCTAGTTCTGTTATTGGTGCTGCTGGACTTGGTGCTGGTCTCTCTAAACAATTGATCATGATCGTCGCACTTCTCGATATGAATACCGCTTGATCACTGATTAGCAACTTAGTAATTTAATTATGAGGAATGGTTGAAGAAGAGATGATGTGATGGAAAGCATCATATGAGATCTTGTTTGAAAATGAACTGGTGGTTTTCACATAAACTCACATATCCTATTCTTTCAATTTTAGCTAGGGATGTTATGACTGTTCTTGTGTCTACCATCTCTTCAGAATCTGCATTTAGTCTTACTGGCAGGATCATTGAAGAGCGGCGGCGGCGTCTTGGACCTGACATGGTGGAGATGCTAGCTTTGGTGAAGGATTGGGAGCAAGCCGATGCAAGACTTCAGCACAGCATGGAGGATGCTGAACTTCAGCAATCTTTTGATGAGTTGTATCTGGATGGGCCTGTGTAGCCTTGTACTCTTTCTTTCTTTGTATCTTGGGAACAATGTATGATATATGAACTATGGACCTTAAGAGCTGGCTGTACTCTTTTTTCCTTTGTAGGGTTTTCTCACGAGGTGTAAGTTTTTACCTACAAAGGTTTTTAATGAGGCAGCCAAACAACAGCTCAATAATATTTGACCTTTTCTGAATTATGTTTGTGTGCTGTTTTTTTTATGAAATGTGTTTGAATTCTCTATCTCGATGTTTGGATTTGAGTTCCTCTTAAGGAGTGTTTTTGTGTTATGGGCTGATGGACTGGCACGGGCACGCTGGGCACTAAAGGCCCAGGCGGGCCAACAGGCCGGCCCGGCACGGCAGGTTGGCGGGCCGAGCCGTGCCTTGTCGGGCCGGGCCCGGGCCGGCCCGTTGGCCAACTATACTCTGCTCCCTCTCCTCTCTCGACGACGCTCTCCTCTGCTGCTTCTCCTCCCCGTGACTCTGCCCCGCTCTAGGGTTTTGCTTGCGGCCGATCGAAATGGCAGAGGTGGGGGAGCTCGGGAACAAGATGGAGTCGCAGATGCGTCTCCACGCGGCGGCGGCGGCGGCGGACGACGACGACGACGCCGACCTCCCGCTCCCGGCCCTCTTCGACAGGGCGTCCCGGCTCCACGGCCTCGCCTCCAGCTCCGCCCTCGACCAGGTTCCCGTCCATGCTCTGCTGGATCGCTTCGTCCTTCTCGTGATCACCCACGAGATTGGGCTCTCAGGCGAGTGGCGCTTATTACGTGCTTGATTTTGTGCTGGGCAGGACGGGATCCGGAAGGGGGTCGAGCTCCTGCGGCGCTGCGACGAGATGGTCAGCAAGCTCGGCCTCTTCTCCCCCAACGAGACCAAGGAGGACGTCTCCACCGCCAACCTCAAATACCTGCTCGTATGGCTCCCTCTCCCTCCCTCTGCTCCTCTGTGAATAAGTTAACGAAACAGAAAGGCCATAGATGACACTAGACGGCTTAATCAGTTATCAGTGCAGCTTGGATCACAGCAGTGCTAGCATACTTACAACTGTTTCAGCGTTTCACAAATTCAATTGTTACTATGGCTGTTATATCTCTGACCTTTGTTGGTAATTTAGGTCCCATACTATCTCGGGGAAATGACTGAGAAGATTGCGCAGGAGGATAGGATCCCGATTCTTAAGTCATCACAGAACCATTTGAAGGTTAGCAATCTGCCCTACCACATTGATTCATTTGTAAGCACATCACACATTCCTCAATGTACAAATCACTCCTTTTATGCTCCACAGGAGTTCATCTCTCTATGTGAAGTACTGGAGCTTATTCCAAAAGATGAGCTAGAATTATCTAGACAAAAGCAGCCTGATACTATGGCAAACAGAAGAGCACTGAAGGTGAGACCAAATTACTTTTCTTTTTTACTCTTTAACATGAGAACAGTTTGCAGTATGTCATAGAAAGTTAGAAAGACAAGAAATATGTGATGTGATCCTTCCACTGAGCCTGCAAAATCTGCAACCCTTAGGCTGCTTACTCTTGACATGTTTTTGACTCAGTTAATCTCCTGTAATTTACTCTGTTTCTTATTTCTGGATCCAAGATTGCCCGGTTCAAACGTCAAAAAGCTGCAGAAACGAAGCTCCAAGAGATTAAGGAGAGAAAAGAAAGGCGTGGGCGCTCGTTGAGGGCAGCTGCTTTATCTGCTCCTGTTGAAGCTGGGGAGGAAGATGCCTTTGAGGATGATGGGGAGGAAGAAAGAGAGGTTATCATCCAACACCTTCTATGTTGAATCATGATATGTTTATTGTGATTTCTATATTTCAGCATGTGTCAGTTTAAAATGAGCTGTGATATACTAGAATATATAGGTTTTCTCCTCTTGGCAGGGATTATTTTGTTTTATTATTTGAAATCAAAGTGAGCTATGGCATTCTAGAAGATAAAAGCATTGTTCCACTTGACAGAAGGGATTTTAATTCAGTAAGTCTAATTCTTGTAAGGAGCATTGTGAAATCGATGCATATAGCTATAGGTTCTTAAATACCTACAGGGAGTAAGACACATGCCCTACGATGCTCCCTTTAGTGCATACCATGCCCATGAGAATCTTGTTCTATCTAGTGACAACTTGACATGGAGCTATCATAAAATTCATCCCATAGCAATAAATCTTCGCTGCAAGATCTTCAAATTTTTAATCCTTTATTCTTTCCATGCTATTTAAATTCTCATGACCAAATAATTCTTTTGGAATCCTGTACATAGCGTTCTTCATATCTTATCAATGTGTGGTTCCAAAACTTAATACCTTGCACTTCATTTTTGTAATTGATGAGAACATATGTTCTGGCTCTGATTTAATTTTTCCTGTGCCGCAGGCTTGGTTAGCTACAATCTCTTTGGCGCTCTGCAAGGTGTTACATAAAATGATTTTAGAGGGTTTCTGTTTCTCAAGTAATGTTTTATGCACTGATAGGTCTACTTTACTCCTTATGTAGGCTATTGATCTTCTTGACATGCTAAAGAAGGAAGAAGAAATGCTTCTAGCTGTAAAGGAAAGACAGGAAAAGGTAATGCTAATGATAATGATTTGGCAATTTCTTGTGGTAGCATCTTTGACCGACTATTTCTAGGAAACTTATTTCTTCGGAGAAGGCTATCACGCCTCACATAAATATTGATATATGTATAGAATATCTTGTTTTTTGCAATTTGAATGGGATGTATTGTTAGGTGTACAATGAGAAAATTCAACTTGTAAGCAGCCTTAAGGAAAAAATTGGAATAAGAATTATCGTAGCTTTCATGTATACAAGTGCATGAAGTATAGAGTAGCTGTGTTCTCAACATAGCATTTGCCAAATGTCAGCTGAAGACGTGATGTCTTCTGAATGGCATGTCTTCATATAACTTCTTTTCTTATGACGAGGAACTGCTGCAGAACACTGGAAGCATTCCATCCCATGAATTTTTTTTCTTTTAATTTGGGATAGAAATATTTTATATGGAGAATCTGGTTGTTGAATACTGAATGTACCGTGGCTATTTAAAATGTCTAAAAGTGATCCTTAACATATTATCCGGTAGATTTTGTACCAAAAAAGAACAGTTAATTTCATTAAATAGAAACCTAACTGTCGTAACTTTTCTATGTCTGTAGGATGGGAATGCATTTGCTCGTGAAGTGCTTGATGAACGTACCAAAAAGGTTGAAGCATGGCACCATAATGCTGCAAGCCGTGCACCATATTCCAAACCAGCTGATCCAATAACTTGCGCGACATTTGCTCAAGACGTACTTGAAGGTAGAGCAAGTGTTTCGCAAGCTCATGAGCACAAACACCAACCCCTGATATTTGGACCTGCAAGTCTTGTTGGTGGAGGACTAACCAGTGAAAGGGAAAGAATGGCGGCACAAGTTTTTCAGCCTGGTTACAGGTATGTCTTAAAAAGTGTTGTACACCTGAACACTGCAATGTTTCCCATTTTATATGTTGTGCATCTTTGCTGATTGTAACTGTGTTTGGTTGAATGTTGAATGAGAACTAATGAAAAACACTCCTAAGTTACAATGTGATACTGATAAACGTGCTGTGCAAGTAAGCTAGTGCATGATTTCTTCTTCCTCCTGTATGTGAAAAGAGTAGCAGTCTTGCAAGTTCATGTGCTGAACAGTGATCTCAATGTTGTTTTGCCACATCCGGCCGCGCGAGGCCCAACCAAACTGGCCCAAGGAGAGTTTGAGCATTCACTTTATGGATCAACACTTGCTGGTCAGAGAAAAGCTAAGGTCAGCAGCTCACGGAGTGAGTGATGTATAGCTCATAGCTGGTGGGTGCCGCCGTGCGGCGATCCTCCTGTCTGTGGGTACGGTGGTGCTGCTGGTGCCATAAGCGGCATTGCAACTGCAACCAAAAGGATGGCTGGGCTTTGGCTTTTACTGTTTTCAAGGAGACGACAACAGGGCAGTGCAGGTGCAGCCGTAACGCGCCCGAAATTCCTGATGAGTTTCCGAATTGAACCAACTCACGCTCATCAAGCAGGTCACGCTGTCTGTATGTACCTTTCGTACTGTCGTCAGGTTACAGTTTCCTGAAACTTACGAAACGCGAGCGAAGTTTCCTGGCACCTTCGTCATCAACCAAATCTAGGTAGCGCCACCATTTCCATGAAGTGTGTACTAGTAGGAATGTAAAGGATGATATACTACCGTCTACGACACCAAAACTTAACCAATCCATAGTGCTGCATCCATCGGTTCGAGTATATGTTTTTCTGCCGACTTGACGTCCCTGTCACTGAACTTGCAACTTCTTTGCATGCACCCGTGTCACGACTGCCTGCTGTTGGATATCGCGCGCATTGGTCAACGAAGTTCAGTTTGTATATCAGATCAGCTACTGGTGGTCGACCATATTGTTACTGGGATCGATATATCGCTGTCCACTTACTATTTTAACTAGCACGAATTGCAGCTAAATAAAGTTAATCCATCTTTCGGTCGATGGTGGACGTGCACGGATATGCATGCTTGGCAAAACTGTTGCAGGTTGTTTCCTTTCTTTTCTTTGAGGAAAAAACAATCGATCAGCAGCTTGTTGCCTTAGCTTGTTTCATGTTTGGATTTGGGTTTGGCCATTTGCGTTTGGTGTCAGGTTGTTTTTCGGCGGAGACGCCGAGACAGTTACCTTCTCAAGTTAAAACCGCCATGAGGACCTTGATGCCAGCATTAGGTGTGTGCAGTGTGCAAACGCGATATGGCTCTATTTCGTTGCCTCATGCATGCAAACGTATGCGCCGTAGGAGTGAGTGAGTAGCTTGCCAAACGAGAGAAACCTTCAAAGCGGAGGCGAGAGAATCGCATCGCCATCGCCATCGCCATCGCACGCACAGCCGGCCTTCAAAGAGGTAGGTCCCGTGCGAACCGGCAGTTTTTTCCCGCGCCGGCCGGGGCGCGAAGCTTCGTGGAAGCTCACTCGATCCCTCGCCTTCCTCCCTATAAACTCATCGTCTTCTCCACCCCTCACCTTCCTGCCTCCTTCCGATCCTTAATTCATACCTCCAGTCGATCGAGTCTTCCCTGCCGTCGTCAATTCGATCGATCGGCCATGAAGCTTAGCGTGCCCTTCTTCGGTTCCTCCTCCGGCAAGAATAAGGAGATCAGCAACGGCAAGAGCAAGAGATCGAAGAACGGCAAGAGCGCCTCCTTCACCTCCACCGCGTCGTCATCGTCTTCATCGGACGAGTGCGCGTCCGCCGTCGCGACGCCGCGCACCGTCCTGCCGTAGACGCATGATCGGCGGCGTCGACGTCGACGGCGATGGATTCGTGTGCTTCAAAGAGTTTTCGCGCATGATGATGCAGGGGGTGTGAGACATACATGTCGGTGTTGACGTGCGGTTGATCTTTGTTCTTGTTGCATGTATCTATAACTAGTATATGTGCAGCTGTTCTTTGGTTGTTGTCGAGGATGTCAATATACTTGTATATATCCTCCGTCGTGCAAGGTGAATCCAACAAGAGTGCCCAATAACTCTATAGTTATTTTGTTCAATAACTATATATATAGTTTATTTGTTTGTCTTGACCAATGGGGTGTTTTGATCCACACTGCGTAGAGCCACCACTGATAATAATCAAAGAAATACGGAGTACATAGATAGGAGGAATTAACTGGGTTCGTTATATTACTGATATAACTGTCTTCAATTTTACTCTAGATCGAGCATACTCTCAACAACTTAATAAAATAAAAAAGAGACAAAAACGTCGTACGTCTTTTTTCGCGGTCCGTGGCTCCGCCGAGGCCGTCGCCTCGCGCGGCCTCCCCGTCCACGTTTTCCACCATGAACGGCAACCGTCCCTCCACCCGGCTACATCTCTGGCTCCCCCTCCCGCGCCCCTGGCTCGCCTCCCGCTCCTCGCGCCGTCCTCCCCACTCACCTCCCGCGGCGCCGCGACCACTGCACGCCGGAGCAGCCGCCGGCCGCCCCCGCACCCGCGCCACCGGGAGCCCCACCCGCGGATCCGTTCGCCTGAACCGCTGCCGTCGCCCACACACTTCCCGGAGGACGACGAGCCCGAGTCGGCACCCCACCCGTCATTGTGTTTTGCTGTGATTTTGCAAGAGCGGCGTGGCGGCGCCCGGCCGCCGACGGCGGAGGCGGCGCGCAGCGGCGCGGCAGGAGCGTGGCGGCGGCGCGCAGCACGCGGGCGGGTGGCGTGGGCGGCGGCGCGCAGCGCTCGGGCACATGCACACGGGGGAGGAGAAAAGGATGAAAGGGGATCGAGGAAAAATGGAGGGTGATTGAGAAAAGAAAGGGAGGGAGAGGAGGATAAAACGGATTGAGAAAAAATATAGGGAAAGAGGATGTGAAAGGGGATCTGTTGGAGGGGTATTTTTCTCTCTCAATTCTCTTTAGTTTGAATATAGGAAAAGTGGATTGTTATTGGGAAACTGTTGGAGTCGTTCTTACAGCATCCAAAAGATGGCCCATGGGCTATATATACCTTCTGGACGAAGCATACAATGCAAGTATGCAGCTCAGTGAAATGCTGGCTGCTTCCAGGCCTCGTGTTTGTTACTGAAAAGTGAACACGAATGGCATTGTTTTTCTTTACTGCTGCGCAGTAATAAGGCAGTCAACGGGAGTGTCTTTAGCCTTCTCTTGCATGGTTGCACGTGGGGACGGACTAGGGTGGTGCAGCCGTTGGACCCTGAAATTCAAGTGAAGTTGCTAGTGTGACGTGGAAACTCTAGCCCAAAGTTAAGGCAATTTCTTTCATTCGAATCTTTTTTCTATAACAATTTCGAAAGAAAAAGTTGGGGCAATTTCGTTGCAGTACATACAGTGTACGTGTGCGGCAGATCTACAATTTCCCAGCTGCCCCCACCAGCTATTGGCAGGTGGCTCCACTGCCACCAGCCACCGGTGTAGTAACTAGTAATGCACAACATATATATGCGTTTAACCTTATATATGCAGTCTTTACAAAAGTTCATAGAAGAGTTTTTGGGCTTATCTTACTGATGATCAATAGAGCAACCCAACCTTGTCAAGTATCACAAGTTTTACACTGGGTATTTTTATAGATTGGTAATTTAACCACACAGTAACATAGCACACGTACATGCTATAGCAGGATTCAAACCCAGGGTAAATAACCATCTGCTCACTTTTCTAGAAACTACACGTTGTCGCCAACGCCGCCCGCTGGACACCCGCCGCATGGCCTCCCGCCTGACGTGCGTCGTCGCCTCGCCGGCTGCACCCCGAGCGCGGCCGCTCGCCGCTCCGACGCCCGCGCGCAGCCTTGCCGCCCCCGCCGACAAGGAGGCGCCGGCCCGCGCGCCGCAAGTCCAGCCTCCAGATGCGCCGCCGCCTGGGGACCCGCCGCCGCCGCCTGCAAGAAAAGGGGTAAAGGCTAGCGCCGCCGCCGCCGCATTGGAGGCGCCGGCTGCGCGCAGGCGAACGACGCCTCCCCTTCCCAAACCCCCTGCTTGCCGCGGTGCCGGACCGGCCACACGCCGTCGGGTGTCGCTCTTGCTGAAGAAGGCCGCCGCGAGCAAGCACCTCCTTCCACATGGACCACGTGCCACGCCGGCGTGCGCGGAGCTGTGCCGCCACCCTCCACGCGGGCCACATGGGGCCGCACCGCCGTCCTCCGCACGGGCGCCGGCGAGCGAGCCGCGCGTGCCCTCGGTCCGTACAGGAGCCAGCGAGCGTGTCGCCCCCGTCAGCACGGGCGCCGGCGAGCGAGCAGAGGCATGGCTGCCGAGCCGGCCTTGGCCGCGTGGACTCCGGCGAGTTGCCGCCCCTTGCTGTGCTCCGCGGAGCGCCAGTGAGCGGAGAGGAGAGGAGAGAAAAGAAACAACATGAGACAGTGACAGGTGGGCCCCAGTTGCAGGGAAAAAGCAAAGGGGAAATAGGACTGGGGATCTGCTGGAGCACCTCTCTCCAATACACTAAAATCTAAAAGGAAATTCTCCTATAATAAAAATAAAGAGAAAGGGGAAAGGGAAACTGTTGTAGTTGCTCTAAGTATCTCTACGGATCATTAGTTTTCCCTCCAACTCAAAAACTCCAAGTAGTAATCAATTCAGACACAACATAATCAAGGTTCAGAACGTTATAAATAGTGTCCATAGCCTAAATCTACAGTAATAATCTTGAAATAAACATGACACACGCTCAATTCTATCTAACACTCAAAGTCCAGCAGTCAATTCAGGTATTCAGCACACCGTGGTGTCGTGATGATTAATCAGGGCTTCAGAATGCACGCAAACACAGCACGAGGGACGCTGTACATACATGCATGCTTGCTGCACCACAAGATCAGCTGCTCTGTCAGCTCCTCGACACCAAATTAAAACGGCCTACAGGGCTACAGCTGGAGCCTGCCGGCGCCGCCGTGCCGGCCCGCCGCTGGCCTCCAGGCGGAGACGGAGAAGAGCGGCTTGCGGTGCCAGCAGAAGAAGAATCCCTCGCCGCGGGCGTCGTGGACCACCTCGTACGAGCCTCCCCACCCGAGGCTCTGCAGCAGCTTCCGCGCCTCCATCATGCCGCCGTAGCTCATCCCCACCCGCTCCATCCCCGCCGCCTCCAGCACCCGCGCCACCGGGAGCCCCACCCGCGGATCCGTTCGCCTGAACCGCTGCCGTCGCCCACACACTTCCCGGAGGACGACGAGCCCGAGTCGGCACCCCACCCGTCATTGTGTTTTGCTGTGATTTTGTTGTGATATGATGTTTTCCTTCCAGGTTGGTCCTCTGTGAGAGGGGTATAGATGGGGTGGGCCTTTTGTTGGTGAGAAATGGTTTCAAATCTCATTATGTTGGGTTCATCGTTACTCCACCTTTGTTGCATTATTGTACTGGACCATTAACCCTGCGATTAAATGCAGTCACAAGAGAGGGATTGTCATTGTACCACCACAAATGCATTATATCACTGTCAACAATCTTTGTGTCTTGTACCAGTCGGTACTTACTAAAAATTTATGGCATTATCGATTAAATGCAGTCACAAGAGAGGGCTCCCTACGTGTAGTTTCTAGAAAAGTGAGCAGATGGTTATTTACCCTGGGTTTGAATCCTGCTATAGCATGTACGTGTGCTATGTTACTGTGTGGTTAAATTACCAATCTATAAAAATACCCAGTGTAAAACTTGTGATACTTGACAAGGTTGGGTTGCTCTATTGATCATCAGTAAGATAAGCCCAAAAACTCTTCTATGAACTTTTGTAAAGACTGCATATAAGGTTAAACGCATATATATGTTGTGCATTACTAGTTACTACACCGGTGGCTGGTGGCAGTGGAGCCACCTGCCAATAGCTGGTGGGGGCAGCTGGGAAATTGTAGATCTGCCGCACACGTACACTGTATGTACTGCAACGAAATTGCCCCAACTTTTTCTTTCGAAATTGTTATAGAAAAAAGATTCGAATGAAAGAAATTGCCTTAACTTTGGGCTAGAGTTTCCACGTCCACACTAGCAACTTCACTTGAATTTCAGGGTCCAACGGCTGCACCACCCTAGTCCGTCCCCACGTGCAACCATGCAAGAGAAAGGCTAAAGACACTCCCCGTTGACTGCCCTTATTACTGCGCAGCAGTAAAGAAAAACAATGCCATTCGTGTTCACTTTTCAGTAACAAACACGAGGCCTGGAAGCAGCCAGCATTTCACTGAGCTGCATACTTGCATTGTATGCTTCGTCCCAGAAGGTATATATAGCCCATGGGCCATCTTTTGGATGCTGTAAGAACGACTCCAACAGTTTCCCAATAACAATCCACTTTTCCTATATTTCAAACTAAAGAGAATTGAGAGAGAAAAATACCCCTCCAACAGATCCCCTTTCACATCCTCTTTCCCTATATTTTTTCTCAATCCGTTTTATCCTCCTCTCCCTCCCCTTTCTTTTCTCAATCACCCTCCATTTTTCCTCGATCCCCTTTCATCCTTTTCTCCTCCCCCGTGTGCATGTGCCCGAGCGCTGCGCGCCGCCGCCCACGCCACCCGCCCGCGTGCTGCGCGCCGCCGCCCACGCTCCTGCCCGCGCCGCTGCGCGCCGCCTCCGAGACTTCTGATCCAAACCGCCGCTGAACTTGCAGTTTGGACGTGGCTATGGCCAATGGGTTGATGCACGGGATATAGCTGTAATGGAGGCGATCGAGGACTCCATTGTTGGATCTTGTTGTGTTCTTGGCGTGGCGACAAATGTTGCAAGGCTGCAGGGTCTCGAGTTCATACGTTCCTAGGTGTTAAGCTTGTCATGGGATGCTAAAAGGGACAAACGAGAAATGGATGCATATGCGGCGAGGGCTAAGGGATGTCGTCTGCATCTCGGTGGAATAACTAGGCAGCTTGGAAATATGCTCTTGGAAACATATCTGCAACATTTGGATCAGAAGCTACCAGACAAATTTGTGATCAATTCCTCCGGTCCATGCCATTGCAAGTCTATCTACAATACAAAATTGCATAAAGATACAAAGGTTGACAGAAAACTCGATCAAGTATATATGTGTTTTCCATTACCAGCCAGTGAGGTTCAAATGGTGCTAACATGGTTCCAAAATTCGCATTCATGTGTGCAACCTACATTTTCCTAGAGGACAAGAAGCACACACCTTATTTTTGTTTATTTCACGAAATATTAGATGATTGCAAGGTGACCCTTCTTGGAGTACTCAATGGAATTTGTGTCCACATGCTCTTGTTTGCAACCTAGATTTCTTATTCTGTTTCCTCGAAAGTTCAATGTAGGGGAGGACGGCGAGGAGCAGGCCCAGTGTGTTCTTGTTAGCTAGGAAAAACTTGAACCACGCAAGGATGACATCTTAATATGGAATTATAGGAGTTCATCAACATGTCAGCCGGAGAGCCAAAAGAACAGCACAACAGAACATAGATAGAACAAAACATTTCACATGAGAACATCTCTACCATAATGAGATGTTAAACTGGGAACCGATTGCTAGCAATCAAAAGATTGTATAAGAATTAAGTATCTGCTGATTCCTATTCAACTTGGCTACAATTTTTCAGCGAAAACATTACAATCCTTCATCTATATATAACCACGCCTCACACCACATGTTGCCTCCTACTCTAAAATGAAAAAAAAAGGAAAAGGAAACGAAAAAGGAGAAATTTCAATGAACTGAGGTTCCTAATTGGATGGCCATATTATTTGGTGTTGTGGCTGCACTAGCATATGCTCTCTGCTCCCAGAGGTTGAGCCTTTATGTGACCTCCATGCCGATATAGAGTAGAGATGCGTGGAACCCCAGCACAGCAGAAGGCAATCACTTTCTACCTTGCTCTGGCATCCATTTAATCCGAAGCTCATGAGCTTCTGATTACCCTCCCAAATGGCACGGAAGCTGAGTGGCACACGATCAAATCCAGATCTATCCATGTGCATTGCCCACTGGCTCAGCTTTTCATGTCTCTCATGCCGGTGGACTCCTTCACACACAAGTATGTTCTTGATCTCTTCCCCCAGGATCATTCTTTCTACTCGTGCCCGCTCGTTGACCCTCCGTGGGTTGGCTGCAACCACTGCATGGAAGCTGTCAAAAAGGGCAGCATAATAGTTAAGTGCCTCCATAAACCGGTCACAGAACAACAAGGTGTTGTGATTTGCATCTTGCTCCATCACCAACATGATATTTGGTTTGAGCGAATGGAGTGCATCGAGGAAGCTAGCAAGCAACTTCGGTGTCTGACACTGATGGGACGGTGTTTGTGGATAGTTCAGTGTGGAGGCTGGGCTGTACATTGAGCTTGCCATCAGCTTAAGTTGCGCAATGTTTGCCATTTTCTGCAGCTGATAGATACTAGAACATCTCACGTTGTCATCAACCACTAGTAGGCGATGCATTTGTAGAGAGCAGCTGATTGCAATTGCCTCCCCATATTTTATGCCTAAGGTATTGTGGAGATTACTGAGGTCCAAGGTTTCAAGACTGCCAATCACAGAATTAAACTGGAATGGGATTTTAAGCATGTCAGCTTCCTTAGATAGCAGAGCCCGCATGTCAGCCAGGAAATTGTTGTCATCATGAACAACAGTGATTCGTACTTCAGGAGGTCCCCCTTGTCGCCCATGAAAGTCACGAAGGAGCTTGAGCCACTGCCGTAGGTGGGAGGTTGAGCAAGACAAGTCGATAATGCGGACAACCTGCAGTGTTAATAGTGGCATCAGAAGTCACAGGCATGCATATACTCTGGATAAAACTTTGTTACAATCATACTGTACAGTGCTGCTTAGACGTTCAAAGTTCAAACCTTCTGGTCTTTCAAACTTACTTTATAATAAAATTAAGATTAATAGAAATCTGGCATCGAAATGGACTTTACTTTGATAATTATCTCAAAATTGAACAAAAAACTAATATTGAGCTCAATCTAAAATTTGGGGTTGCCTGGGACCTAAACTGTAACTGGAACTCAGATCAATTTATAGCGCTTTTATAGGGCTTCTTTGGATTGAGTCCTGGGAAAGCTGCCTGGACCAGGCAGCACATCCAGGCGCTCGATTTTGTGAGCCTGAGGTCCAGATCGCTGCCTGGCGCAGCTGCCTGGTCCCAGGACCTCATCCAAACAAGCCCTAAGGCACTGCCCAAAGAGAAGTATAAATGTTTGGATAGTGAGGATGTATTGCTATTTGCTACAAGACTAGCCTTATCAGAAAGCAAGCAAGCAGAAGTGCTGACACCAAATTAGCACACTAACCAATTTCCTTTTAACCTTTTACGAAAGGAAAAATAATCATGAAAATAAAGTCTAAGGAAAAATAGACATGAAAATAAAATCTAGAAAACCTTCATGTTTTAAGCGCAAGTAGATACATAAGCTACTGCATTGGAAATAGCATGAATGCTTGTGTTTTATATACTGTAACCTGCTCATCTTCCATTGCTTCAAGGATGGCCCGGTTGATGGTGACAAAACCACTGCTGATGTAGGGGCTGAGGCTGGCGAGGTTGCAGCGAGCAGTTTGAAGGACCGACTGCTCAAGGTAGTCAGATGGATGAATGAGGGCACCAGAAAATCCCTGGATGGGGCAAAGAAGACGACGAGCTAGGCTATCAGCGATAATCAGGGAGAGACGCTGCAGTGGCCCATCAACTATAGAGGTCAGCCTTTTGATCTGACTAAGACTAATGTCAGTCTTCTCAAAGGTCATGAACAACAGTGATCCGTACTTCAGGAGGCCCCCCTTGTCTCCCATGGAAGTCACGAAGGAGCTTGAGCCACTGCCGTGGGTGGGAGGTTGAGCAAGACAGGTCGATAATGCGGATAACCTGCAGTATTAATAGTGGCATCAGAAGTCACAAACATGCATATACTCTAGATAAAACTTTATTACCATCATACTGTACAGGGATGCTTAGAGGTTCAAACCTTCTGGTGTTTCAAACTTACTTTATAAAAAAAACTAAGATTAATAGAAATTTAGTATCGAAATGGGCTTTGAATTTGATAATTGTCTCAAAATTGAACAAAACTAATATTGCGCTCAATCTGAAATTCGGGTTGCCTGGGATCTAAACTGTAACTGGAACTCAGATCAATTTATAACGCTTTTAGGCACTGCCCAAAGAGAAGTATAAATGTTTGGATAGTGAGGATGTATTGCTATTTGCTACAAGACTAGCCTTATCAGAAAGCAAGCAAGCAGAAGTGCTGACACCAAATTAGCACACTAACCAATTTCCTTTTAACCTTTTACGAAAGGAAAAATAATCATGAAAATAAAGTCTAAGGAAAAATAGACATGAAAATAAAATCTAGAAAACCTTCATGTTTTAAGCGCAAGTAGATACATAAGCTACTGCATTGGAAATAGCATGAATGCTTGTGTTTTATATACTGTAACCTGCTCATCTTCCATTGCTTCAAGGATGGCCCGGTTGATGGTGACAAAACCACTGCTGATGTAGGGGCTGAGGCTGGCGAGGTTGCAGCGAGCAGTCTGAAGGACTGACTGCTCAAAATAGTCGGATGGATGAATGAGAGCACCAGCAAAGCCCTGGATGGGGCAAAGAAGAAGACGAGCTAGGCTGTCAGCGACAATCAGGGAGAGACGCTGCAGCGGCCCATCAACTATAGAGGTCAGCCTTTTAATCTGACTAAGACTAATGTCAGTCTTCTCAAAGGATCCCTCCGTTACATGAGCAGCACAAGCATACAGGACTGGGTCAAGCTGCGCCAAGCGATCCACCATGCTATGATCCCCCATGCTCTTGGTATGTTCAAGTAGTAATTTGATTTGAGTGGTCTTAGCTTGAGCAACTTCTCTATTTGTTGCCCCTGCCACATTTATGGGGATGTGTGTCCATGGCATGTATTTCCTCATAGATAGGACAACACTAGGACATTTGGAAGCACTTCTGGTAAAAACAAAGTTTGACATGTTGAGTGGCCCGCATTGAAAACGGATACTATGGGAATGTTCAGTTTGTTCCCTTCGGATTTGGCCCCTTGGTTTTTTCATATCCACCAGGTAGCAACCGACAAACTTTGGCCTCGACCTAGTTAGACTTTTGAAGAGCATGCTTTGAAACTTCCTCGAAACTTACATTATTGATGGCTCACATGTTCAGAAATCCTCCTGCATTATAACTTTAAGGAAAAATTGTGGTAGGTTCCAGAAGAGATGTGGCTTCTACTTACAATGGCGAGGCAAAAAAAGATGCAGGCCATGCATGTTTTTTATCATCTTTTGAAAAATGTCCTCACAAGCCATTTCAGTCACTAAGAAAGTAATTATCGCCAGAGGCATATGTGGGCCGCCCAAACATCCTGTTGTATGACCCAGGAAAATTTTTATCCAAGACACTGATCTGAAACATGGATAATCACGGCTGGATGCAATATATCTTCTCTTGATAAGATTTTATGCACTAGTCATTGGAAATTTGGAATCTAGCCAAGTGGCTAGCATAGTTAAGACAAGCGTTGCTAACATACTATTATGGTTCTTGGAAATTTTCAGAACGGCTAATTAGATATGAGCATGGTCATTGGTCCTGATTCAGGAATAGCAAAATCATAATATGGCAAGGACTACGAGAGGTGATAGATCATAGGCCATAGGTGGAAGAAAGCTGGGTCAAGAACCTGCAATTATTTTGGCAATCCACATCAGTTTCGCATCATTTCACCCTACAAGCTCAGGCGTAACCATTAACTGAAAGAATCAACGAAGGGGAAAAGAGTCGTTTACCACAACAAGCCGTGACAAAGAGTCCGGGGAGAGCCGGGACGCGGCCCTGCGAGGTGGATCGAGGCTGGCGAGGGCTCGTATACCTGGTCCCTCGGTCTGTATGAAGGAAGCACTGGCTTCTCCGCGGAGATTAGCGGTCGCCGGCGCGCCGCCGGACCGCCGCCGCGTCGTTGCGATGCGACCGCAGACAGTGGACACTGTTGGGCTCAACCGATGATGCGTTTGGGTTAACGCTAATGTATGAGCCCGAGACGAGCGTCTATGTGGGCCGGCTTGGCCCATGAACTGATTGAACCACAGCTGAAAAGAAAGGAAAAATTTCAAACATGCCATTATAATTTTTAAAAATTTGAAAAATACCATTGCCAGTGACTGTGGTGGCCTTCGTGTATCAGTGACACACCGATGATATATTTCCAAAGTGTGAAAATTGTAATAGCATGGAAAAATTTAACAAAAAGAAAAGTGGTTGAGCCGCCGATGAGATTGATGCACAGTATTGTGTTCTTCTTGAAGGAAGATGCACAGGGAAAATATATGCACAGGGAAAAAAAGAATATTGGTTCGTGATGTCATCCAGCATAAATCAATAAATCATGCTCTTGTAAGGCTACAATCAGTTAATCTTCACCAGAGCTGAGCTAGTCATATCTAGAACCAATCACTCACTCACTCACTGATTCACTACCAATCTCTTTTTTGAGAACAACTACGGCAGGCAAAACGCCTACCTGAACTTCTCATTGAAAGTGGCAATTCACATGTTACAACAGCAATTTTAAGAACAACTCAAGAAAAATGGAAAAAACGAGGCATGGCATTGGCCAAAGACAACAACTGATGACACTCTAAGAACACCACCAAACAACATGCTCGTCGGCAATGTCTTGGCCCGAACGCCTCCACATCACCCCTCGTAGCTGCGTCACTCCATTGTCGCCCTTCTCTGAGGGACCGCTCAACGGAGTGGGGACTAAGGGCAGATGAAAGCACAGAAGCTGCAACAAGCCGGAAACGACGACCTCCCTTCAAACTGGTGATAACACCTTTCACAGCACATCCGGGCTCCACACCCCACCATCCAGCGCCATTTATGGAGAGGAATCCACAAAGGGGAATGGTGAGAGAAGTAGATACACGACCCGGCATTTGATTTCATGGCACCACCAAGGAGAGAGTTGACAGAGCAGAGGCGCCAAGTGAGAGAACTTGTCGAGTCACAGCAATCGCCTGTAACCATGGACAGCCAACAGCACAGAAGAGCAAGCTCAAAACCTCCAAAGACGAAACCTAGAGGTCTCCATGGCTGCCGGGGGTAGAGGACCATGACAACGCCTTCAAGAAGAGATGCGGCGTCCAAGGACGTCGCCGTCATCAGCACCAACAGAAGGTTGGGCACAGCTTTCGCCAAGCCTCCAAGAACCCAGCAACCACACCAGCAAGAGGAACAAACCATAACGCCCATGCCGCCCGGAGACAGCAGCCCACACCTGCTGCTTGAGCCCTCCATGGCTCGTACGAACAGCAGGAGGGGGCGCAACGGCCCCGCGATAAGGGCCCGACGCCCGCACCCCCGAGAGGCCTGAGTTGTTGCAGCATCGCCGAACTCGAGAGCTCGTAGCCGCCATCGGGCAAGGAGGCCCTAGATCCGGTAGTAGAAGGACCGGATCCGGCCCCGGAGACCTCAAATCTGCCCCAAGGGACGCCATGGCCGCCAACACCGGCGAAGCACTGTGCATCAGGAAGAGGAGAAAAGGGGGAGGAGGGGAGAGGGCTGCAGACCGGCGCCGACTTCAGCGCCGTCACTGGCCGCCGCCGCCGCGAGTTGGTTGGCAGCGGCGGCGGCCGGAGGGAGGGTGGATCCGGTGGGCTTCGGGCGGCGGCGGAGTCGCCCCTCCCGTCGCCAGAGAGGCGGAGGGGTACGCAAATCTCTCACTATGTGATCTCGCAATGAACACATCATCAGCAGATAAGCCCATGCAGTCATGCGTGCAAGTTTAACACGGTATTTACTCTCCCGCTACTAAATCGCCATCAGCTTATCAACTCCTCAACTCAATGCTACTATGCTGAGCCTCTGCCCCTCTGTCCGGACGCCATGCCGAGACCGAGTAGAGAGGCCACGACGTCCAGCACAACAGCAGGCATCCCCCATGCTCTCTGTTCTCACAGCCTCTCATTCCACACCTCCTCACCATGTCATTCCCCTGCCTCAACGCCATGTAACTCAGGGGCACGCCGCGGAACCCGGCCAGCTCCATGCGCGCCGCCCACTGGTGCAGCCGGTCGTGCCGCTCGCGGCGGCGGCCGCCCTCGCGCAGGAGCACGCCCCTGATCTCCTCACCCACCACCGCGCGCTCCACCTCCGCCCGCTCGGCCGCGGGCCTCCGGTACGCGGCCGCTGCCGCGTCCAGGCTGTCGTAGACCGCGGTGTAGTAGCCGAGCGCCTCGGCGAAGCGCTTCCGGAAGGAGACGCCGTTGTGGCTGGCCTCCTGCTCCGTGAGCACCACGACCTCGGGCAACGCCGCACGCGCCGCGGCCAGGAAGCTTGCCAGCGCCGGCGGCGTGTGGAGGTGCGGGGTCGACGCCGGCGGCGAGGCGAAGCTCACCGGCGTCGCGGGGCTGCTGAAAGGCTCGTCCTCGCACGATGACGTGACCCCACCGGCGTCGGGTGGGCGCCAGCTGGATGCCATCTGCTGGAGCCGCGCGACGCTCTCCGTCTGGTCGGAATGGCTGGCAATGGCAGCCGCCGCGCCGAAGCAGCTACCGTCGTCGGCGACGGCGAGAAGGCGGTGGAGTTGCAGGGTGCAGCAAACCGCTCGCGCCTCGCTGGATCTTAGATTGAGGATTCTGTGCAGGTTGTTGGAATCCAGCGCCTCGAGCTGACCGAAGACGTAGTGGAACTGGAACGCCATGTCGAGCTCTTCGGCTTCGTCGGCGAGCAGGTGCGACATCCTGGCCAGGAGGTCACCGTCGTCGTGGACGACGGTGAGGCGGAGGTGCGGTGGGCCTCCCGGACGGCTGTGGAAGTCGTGCAACAGTTGAAACCACTGCCACGGCTGCGCCGTCGGCCCGGCGAAGTCGATGATGTGGACATTCTGCTCTCGTAACAAATGATCAAAATAATTCGTGACGTCATCGATGAAAACTAAACTTTGTGGATCAGTTGACAGTTGTGACAGTTTTTTTGTTTGAAACGATTGTGAAGTATTTAGTAGTTAGTACAAATTATGACTTGTTGAGCAGATTGTGTCTTCGTCTTGTTTAGTATATTACCTCCGTTTGTTTTTGAACTTATTACTTTCGTGGGAATTACATTAGTGCTTTGCAAAGTTATTTGCTAATGTCACCCGCAAAAATAAAAAGTTATTTACTAATGTCCAGTGAACTAGTTGGATGCATTTCATTAAAAAAAAAGATGCAAGTGCAAGGTTGCCGTTACGGATGCACAACCTTTTCGTTCTCGACGGCCTCGAGGATGGCCCGGTTACCGACCGCGGCGGCCACCTTGGGAAACGGGCTGAGATCGAAGAAGCTACGCCGGGCCGCCCGGCGGTCCAGGTGCTCCGACGTGTCAATCAGCGCGTCGGCGATGGCCGGAATGGGCCGGAGCAGTCGACGCGCCAAGCAGTCGGCCAGCGGAACCGTCAGGCGCTGCAGCGGGCCGTCGCCGGCGGCAGCCGCGAGGCCCGTGGACCTTGCGAGGCAGCGGGTGGCCTTCTCCATAGACCGGGCCTCTACGTGGGCAGCACACTCGCACAGAACCCGGCCCAGATTTGCGAGGCACTCGGCCGGGCCGAGTTCCTCCGTTGGCTTATGCATCATCCACTCGGCTCGCTGTGTACAAGTCACAAGTGGGAAGCTGCCTACACGCTACAGTTCAAGTGGTTCAACTAGGAGCAGGGCCTTCAAGTTGTTTCGGCTTCTGAATTTATAGCCGACTAGGTGCGTGCAACTCAATACAGCATTATTGTCATATACGTAATGCACGGCGGATTTGCTGAGAGCAGAAATAGTATTTAGGATTTTTCTTTTCTAGTGATGATGGGGATTCGCCAGATGAAGAAACCAACAAGTTGGGCTCACATACTTCTGAGACAACTAGGGGTGGGGTCATATGCTGACAAATGAACTTCGTTGAAGCAATGCTTTGGATAGGAGTAACCAATAAGTTTTTTTTTTTGAGAAGGAAGTAACCAATAAGTTAAGTATCAAAAAAAAAAACAATAAGTCTCTTGGGGTTTTCGTATCCACTAGGCACTAGGAAGCAACGGACAAATTTACTTTGGGGTCATCCTCCTTGGACTGTGGAGGAGTAATATTCTGGATAACCGTCATTCCTAGGTTAATTTCATGGATTATACTCACAAGGACGACTAATCTGCAGTGTTCACAAATGCGCTTTGCACTAGACGCCTGCAATGTTTTTTTTTCCCTTCAGGTTTTACAATGGTGACTTCGAAATGTGCATGGGGGCCCAAGCCAACAATGGTCTTGCTAAGTCTCCGAGATCCGGCCCATTACCACATCAACAATGGTCGAGATGTCAGATGTGCCATCTGCTGAGTCTCAAAAAAAAAAAAGATGTGCCATCTGCTGCCATCTCTAGCGGTGAATATGATTTTTTTTCTACATTAAAATAAGATAAGAGAAAGGTGGCTGTGGTGACAAATGCATTAGCAGACTACAATTCCTTTTATCTCCCAAAGATTGTGATTTATTTCACCAAAAGTTTCAAGAACCATCCAAGTATTTACAAATTAAAGTCGGGGAGGGGATCAATATACTCCAAATACTGAACTGTAGTACTCCATCAACTTGACGTTCAAGTTAGTGACAAATCAAAACAATTGGTATCGGTAGGAGTACTCTTGCACTGTACACCACCAGCTCGCATTAATGCAGCGATAATGGCCATGCCAAGCAAGCAAGCTAGACACCTTCTTGTTGCTCGATCGCCCTATTTTCCAGG
This sequence comes from Echinochloa crus-galli, assembly GCA_900205405.1. NCBI lineage: Eukaryota > Viridiplantae > Streptophyta > Magnoliopsida > Poales > Poaceae > Echinochloa > Echinochloa crus-galli. Next base: position 778,019 of record OAMR01000430.1, on the reverse strand, counting down.
ATGCAGCAGATAGAATACCGGCCCCATTGTCCGTGTCTCAGCTACTGTACAGTTGACACCAAACGCTGTTATGGGTCTCTGCCAAAAGAAAAAAAAGCAAATGCATTCATATTCACCAATTAATTTTGAACCAAATTAAACACACACCACCAGCAAGCAAAACGCTTTGGTTGGGCCTAGCTTCTGTGTGCAGTGGTCAAAGCATACCGGGCCGTACGTTGCTGAATGCTGTGTGGCCTGTGTGCGTGTATCTCTACGTCTTATATAGTATATTCAGATGATTAAATAAAATAGAGCTGCAGCGTCAGAGAGGTCTAGGCATGGCCACTATACTTTCTGCTGTGTACTGACGACGATACGGGAGTCCCCAACAGTAAAAGACTACGCGGAGTACGTGGTGCATTGTATATATGCGCACGCTGCTGGGAATTGTGTGGATGTGAAAATAAGAACATGATAGGGGTTGGAGATGAAAGGGGAAAGCATCAAAAGTTACTGACTTTCTGTCCTGTACGTGTTATACTCATACCATACGGTTGTTTCTGCGTGACGCTGATCGCGCGCGTGAGGAACACGTAGCAATTTTTCCTAAGACCAAAATCATGCATGCCGAGATGTGAATTATTATTTCTTTTAACTTAAAGCAGGAGCTATACAAATCTGAATGAATTAGCAGCTTTTGCCAAGTTATGAAGTTATCCATCCAACAAATTAACGTAGACGCACAGCAGCGACGATATGGAGTTTTCATTCCTTTATTAATTAAAGTATATGTGACATTTCGGTCATATGAATTTGGGCCTCGACTGAAAAAACTAGAAGGCATGAGACAACCAATGCAAATTGCTGCTTCGGACTCACAGTGAAAAAAAAAGACTTTGGACACTCAGTTAACATATCTTTAGCGAGTACTTTAGCAATGCAATTTCAACTTCTAGTTACCATATCTTTAACAGTGAATTAAGTTTCAACTTTGAATTAAAATTACTAGGGATCTTTGAACATACAAAATTAAAATTACACGTGAGGTTCCATATATCTACCATTGCATTTAGCTCAAACTCTACCGTTAAGTAAGCATGACCCGTTGAGTATGAATCTGAAAGCCTGGAATTACTTTGACATGGTATATCTTTGTATTAAGAGGAAAAGCTCTGGTAAAATAATAAGTATAATTTATCGATACTACATATATAGTTCAGACAATATTCTTGATCCCATGGTTCACATGGTGTTGACTGTTGAATGATTATCTAGCACGTGTATAGACATTTTTACTTTTTCTGTGAAAAAGACATAGATGACACGTACACTTACTTTTCCATTTGTCAATACTAAGTATATGATGAATATAAAATATAGAGGTTATATTTTTTTCATTTGTCAATACCATATGCTGTAGACGATAACATTTTACATCCGAGATATACATGATGGTGTTAACATATGATGTTTACTGTCGATAATGAAGCACATGTGCACATGTGGACATATTGCTGCCCTCATCATCTCTAACATAGCTTTTGACCGAGGTGTTGGTCCAGTCCAGCCATGCACGACAAAGGTCTCTCGACCAATCACAGACTCCTCTTTAATTCGAACTGACTTTACCAAAAGCTCAAGATAATAACCCTACGCCAGCCGCAGTAACACACACGTACACCGCCACCACGCTAGCTTGTCTCATTGGGGCGCAGCTGGGTCAATGGCCTGGCTGCCGGCCGGCCTCACCTCCCCTCGCTTCACCACCATTATTGCATTGTGCGCTCAGAGTGCATACATCAATGGCACTGTAGACAAAGACTGTAGACACCACGTCCCCACCCACGAACCACAAAGCCACAGCGATCGTGAAGGGTACCCTCACTGTACACTGGGCCCGCCCGGCCTCCTCACGCGAGAGCTAGCTCTAGCTGCTAGCTGCCTTTCCCTTTCATCACTCACACACAGTGGTGTGGTGTGTTGTGTTGGGTTCACCCTAGCCAGCTGCCTTTTTCCATCCATCGTCTTCCTCCCGGCCTCTCTCCACAGTTGCCTCCTTTCTCGCTGCCTTGCCTGCCTGCTTGCTTTCCCCGTCCGGCCTCCAAATCTCTCCAAAATCCGCGCCTTATCTCTCCAAAAAGCCGGGCCGATTCGTCGCCCCCGGCTGCTTGCCTCCTTAACCAGCAGGCCTTCAGCGACCTAGCTGCACATGAGATCATGAGCTCGGAGGACTCGCTCAAGTCCCTGTCGCTGGACTACCTGAACCTGCTCATCAACGGGCAGGCCTTCAGCGACGTGGCCTTCAGCGTCGAGGGCCGCCTGGTGCACGCCCACCGCTGCGTCCTCGCCGCCCGCAGCCTCTTCTTCCGCAAGCTCTTCTGCGGCCTCGACCCCAACCACCAGCCCCCGCCGCCGCCGCCCCTGCAGGCGGGCTCCCGCGCCGCCGCCGCGCCGGAGCTCGTCATCCCGGTGAGCTCCATCCGCTACGAGGTGCTCGTCCTCGTGCTGCAGTTCCTCTACAGCGGCCAGGCCTCCGTGTCCGCGCCCAAGAGCGGGCCCCTCCCCGGCTGCGGCGCCAGGGGATGCTGGCACACCCGCTGCGGCGCCGCCGTCGACCTCGCCCTCGACACCCTCGCCGCCGCCCGCTCCTTCGGCGTCGAGCAGCTCGCGCTGCTCGTCCAGGTGGGGATTTTAATTTCTCTCGGGATCTGCTGCCCGGCCGCAGCTAATTAATAGCTCGGCGCTCTCGTTATTCTCGTCTCGATTAACCATGATTGGTTCTGATTGAAGCTGCAGCTAGCATCTTTTCTTTTGTGTGGCATCGATCGATCGATTCAAAAGATATATGGCGTCAGAATTGAACGCCTGAGCTGATGCTGAGGACTGAGCAGCAGTTAGCTGCTCCTGCAATCCCGCATGCATGCTCGACTAGATCCCTAGGTTGCCACTTTGCCTTTCCGATTCATGGCATACTGTGCCCTCTGAACCTGCGCCAGTATCATCGTCAGTGCTCGAGCTCTCTCTTCTCTTCTCTTTTCGAATTATTATTCTATCGATTTTTTATTGCGCCGTGCGTGGAATCTGAGACGACGGGGAGTGTCCTGCTGGCCTGGCAGGCAGGCTGCTGCAGGGGCTGAGTCTCCCTCGCTTGCTTTTCTGCCGCTTCCGCGACTGCACATACCTGTCATCACTTGTCATGGATCGAGCCCCCTGACTCATCTTTACTAGGAAGGGTCTTGTCACGCCCTTCTTGTTTATGTCTGCTGTCCCTTCCTTACATCACATCGCATCGATCCCATTGCACGCACAGCCGCATTCCATTCCATCGCACTGCAATTTGTTGCATCATCATCCCTAGGGTTTCTGGGAGATCGATCCGATCGACCAGCAGCTCCCAACAAGGCAACAACTCGATGCCGTGCGTCTTTCCCAAAACACATTGCTGTACAACTGCCATGCCGATGCAAGTACAGTCAAGCTCTCCATGCTTGCTGTGCTGCACATATTGCTGCAATGAGAACTATGCAGTACATCACTCTGATCGATTAGCTAGGAATGCACTTCATTTTATGCTGCTAATTAATCTCCTGCAATTTCTGTCTGATTATCAGCGAATCTGAACGGTATGTACTAACCGTCTGATTAATTTTGTCTTGACATTGTGCGTGCAGAAGCAGCTGGAGAGCATGGTGAAGGAGGCGTCCGTGGACGACGTGATGAAGGTGCTCATGGCGTCTCGCAAGTTCGAGATGCAGGAGCTGTGGGCCACCTGCTCCCACCTGGTGGCGCGCTCCGGCCTCTCCGCCGACCTCCTCGCCAAGCACCTCCCCATCGACGTCGTCGCCAAGATTGAGGAGATCCGCGCCAAGTCCCCCGCCGCCGCCGCCAGCACGGCGCGCTCGCCGTTCCAGCTCACCCACCACTACCTCCCCATCAACGCGCCGCCGTCCTCCGCCGCCGACCGCGACCACAAGATCCGGCGCATGCGGCGGGCCCTGGACGCCGCCGACATCGAGCTCGTCAAGCTGATGGTCATGGGCGAGGGCCTCGACCTCGACGACGCCCTCGCCGTCCACTACGCCGTCCAGCACTGCAACCGCGACGTCGTCAAGGCGCTGCTCGAGCTCGGCGCCGCCGACGTCAACTCCCGCGCCGGCCCGACGGGGAAGACGGCGCTGCACCTGGCGGCGGAGATGGTGTCCCCCGACATGGTCTCCGTGCTCCTCGACCACCACGCCGACCCCAACGCCAGGACGCTCGACGGCGTCACGCCGCTCGACGTGCTCCGCAGCCTCACCTCCGAGTTCCTCTTCAAGGGCGCCGTGCCGGGGCTCACGCACATCGAGCCCAACAAGCTCAGGCTCTGCCTCGAGCTCGTGCAGTCGGCGGTGATGGTGACCACGCGCGACGAGGGCGACGCCGCCGGGGGGAGCGACGGCGGCGGCGGCAGCTTCCCGAGGAGCGACGCCGACGACAGCTTGGTGAGCCTGACGATGAACTCCACGCTCATGTACCAGGGGCAGGAGATGGCGGCGGCGGTCGCCGCCGGCGAGGCGAGGAAAGGGAACAGCGGCGGCCGAGGGAGCCCGTCCAACTTGTACTTCCCCAATGGCTTCCCATAAGAAGTAATCCTTATCGATCTAGCATTTGTCTTTTCATATATCCATGGATCTTTCTTTCTCGACACCTCTGTTGGATCTTTTGTGCGGTCATTTTTATTTGAAATGGTGTAGCTAGCTTTGCTACTATTTAACTAGGCCGGAGATATGAGCAAGAATTTCATGGTATTTGATGTGGATTGTTCCATCTTGGCATGATTGATCGATTGGGTACCAACTGTTGCTTTGTTCAAATTCTCCACTACTGTGATGAATCTTGTAATAGGGCTCCATTCAATCCAGTCCAGAGCTTGCTCCAGTAGTAGTGTACAGTATGCTGCTTGAGGATTTAGCTGCTGCTGTTTTTACACACGTCTTTATGCACTGCAGCTTTTGAAGACTGTAGTGGCCTTTGCTGGACATCACGGTAGGAAAGCGGGGTGCAACCTCATCATATACTGTAGGCAATGAGGCATGCATTATATACTGGGGAGCTGAGTGATCAGTGCCATTCGATGGACAAGTCAAACATTAATTAATAGCTCGGC
>OAMR01000430.1:746238-757584 GCA_900205405.1 Echinochloa crus-galli | reverse complement strand
CTGTTGGATCTTTTGTGCGGTCATTTTTATTTGAAATGGTGTAGCTAGCTTTGCTACTATTTAACTAGGAGATATGAGCAAGAATTTCATTGTATTTGATGTGGATTGTTCGATCTTGCATTGGCATGATTGATCGATTTGGTAGCAACTGTTGCTTTGCTCAAATTCTCCACTACTGTGATGAATCTTGTAATAGGGCTCCATTCAATCCAGTCCAGAGCTTGCTCCAGTAGTAGTGTACAGTATGCTACTTGAGGATTTAGCTGCTGCTGTTTTTACACACGTCTTTATGCACTGCAGCTTTTGAAGACTGTAGTGGCCTTTGCTGGACACGGTAGGAAAGCGGGGTGCAACCTCATGTACTGTGAGGCAATGAGGCATATTATACTGGGGAGCTGAGTGATCAGTGCCATTCGATGGACAAGTCGAATCTGAGCGTGGATTAATTTGAATGGCACACAGGAATTGCACATATATATGATATTTCTCCTACGTCCATAAATATTTATAGGATAAAATTAACTTCAGATTAATTGCGGAGGAGCTGCTCATAAATTTCTCCTCCTGTTTCAACCGAAGTGTTCTCCTGTACATGTTTCATTTTAGCAATTTAATTAGCATGGTTCTGTACAAATTAATAATTATGTCCAACATGACCCATGCCAGCGGGACAAACAACCCGGCCGGCTAAAACATGAGCTTTGACAGTCAGCTCACTAGGAGAGAAAAATGCTGCAAACAATATGGACAGCATCCATGTGGTGCATGCAGTCAAACATGAATTGGTTTGCACTGGTTATTACATCCAACTTTATTGCGTGATTGCTTCTCTCAAATTACATCACTGGTTATTTTTTACCACTCTTGCTGCTCGCTGCTAATGCCACTATATATATGCCAGTACTGCTCAGTTTTTTTTTCGAAATGAGTTGTGCCTGGCATATATTAATAGAGAAGGAAATACTGCTCACTTTTACAACAAAAGTTTCAATATGATCAAGATTATTCAATTTGTTGATTAATTCACTCTGTCACAACACAAAGTTTTAAATCTCCCGCTATAGCCAGTTCAAACAGGAAACCGCTATTTGAAATTATGTACAATTTTATGGCTATACCCTCATTTAGCCCGCTATTAGCTTTTTTTATCCCAGCCGTTAAACCCCTTAGCCTGCTATTTAAAACTATGGTCACAAAGCTGATTGGATCGGATATATTACATGGAAGATGCCAATATTTTTGTCTCCATATATTAAGGAGCAATTGGTGGATTTAGAGTCACTGATTTGCAAAAGCCCTTTTACAAAAGAAGCAAGGAAGTTTTTGAATGTGTTAGTTGGCCTTTATAGAGGGAGGGATTAAAAAGAAAAGAACACAATTGGCTGCCATATCATGCTTGTTACAATATATATGTACCTTTGTTTTAGGAGATATCGTGCACACATGAAAAGTATGGAAACCTTATTATCTATCATATACGTTACATTGATTTGCTGCACCATCTGATGCACAAAACCTGTCTGCAGTAGCTAGCTAGATCTGTGATATAGGATAGATGCAGGTGCTAAATTTATAGTTGCAAGAGTCCAGGTTATGTTTATGAGAGTTTCTAAATTATTTGTCTTCCTAAAAAAAATATGATGCTAAGATATCGTCATTGTCTTATATTGATTTCAATCATGAGCTTTTCAATTGTAATGATAGCACATCAGAAAACCATATTTGTGATTTTGAGGGTATCTCATATCTTATTTAGTACGATAATAAAAGGATTCATGAAATAATTCGTAAAAATATGATATCTTCAATTTATTATATACGAGTTAATCTCATATGGAATTTCAACATCCTACTATTGGATGCATCCACAAAGAATGTAATCTAGTGGACTGAAATCTAGATGCCCCCATATTTTAAATTTGATGTGAAGTATTTACAAGTAGTATGCTGCAGTAGAAAAATCTGTTGTGGAAGTCAGACAAAACATACACAATGCAGTTATTTTTCATGTTTTTGAGTATTTTATTGTTCAAAATAATTGTGTGGTCATAATTACTTCTTGAGAATATATGTGAATGAACAGAAAAATGAGGTGCCTACTTGTTTATGATTGTAGGTGCATCTAGTAGATCCAAAGATTGATTTATTGTTTTTTAATCTTTGCATATACTAACTCTCAAAATGAGAATGAAATAGGCAAGGAGTGTATAAATACATATAGCCACTAATAATTCAAAATCTACATATACTTTAAAATTTGAATCAAATCTCTAGCAATACTTAAAAATCACAGTTATTGTTTAATTTTATTTGCAATATAGTATAAAAGGACATTTCGTACTCCATATTCCATTTTTTTTTTGTGGTTGTAACTTGTCTATCTTATGGTCTGTAGATGATATGAATGCCATGTATAGTACGTTCTGTAGATGACTAGTATTCTGTACAAGTGTACACTGATACAATTATGTCGCCACTCAGACCTGTACCAATCACATGCACATGGAAACTTTTTGTATATCTTCCCATAATAAGTAATCCTTATCGATCTAGCATTTGTCTTTTCATATATCCATGGATCTTTCTTTCTCGACACCTCTGTTGGATCTTTTGTGCGGTCATTTTTATTTGAAATGGTGGTGTAGCTAGCTTTGCTACACTATTTAACTAGGAGATATGATCGAGCAAGAATTTCATGGTATTTGATGTGGATTGTTCCATCTTGGCATGATTGATCGATTGGGTAGCAACTGTTGCTTTGTTCAAATTCTCCACTACTGTGATGAATCTTGTAATAGGCCGGGCTCCATATATTCAATCCAGTCCAGAGCTTGCTCCAGTAGTAGTGTACAGTATGCTGCTTGAGGAGTTAGCTGCTGCTGTTTTTACACACGTCTTTATGCACTGCAGCTTTTGAAGACACTGTAGGCCGTGTTTAGATGTTGAAATTGGGTGGGTGAATTTAGGAGTATGATGTCACATCGTAATCATTGCGCTACTGTAGCATTTCGTTTGTATGTGCGAAAAATTATCCAAAAATTAATTAATTAGGCTCAAAATGTTCGTCTCGTAGAGTACAACAAAACTGTGCAATTAGTTTTTGATTTCATCAATATTTAGTACTCCATACATGTTATAACATTTTGATGTGATGGGGAATTTTTTTTTGCATAGTGAATTTGGGAGTTGTCTTTTTTTTAACTAAACAGGGCCGTAGTGTGGCCTTTGCTGGACGGTAGGATAGCGGGGTGCAAACCTCATCATATACTGTGAGGCAATGAGGCATTATACTGGGGAGCTGAGTGATCAGTGCCATTCGATGGACAAGTCGAATCTAACCGTGGATTTGAATGGCACACAGGAATTGCACATATGATATTTCTCCTGTTACATATATGTACTATATAGCTAGCTAGTACGTCCATAAATATTTATCGGATAAAATTAATTTGAGATTAATTGCGGAGGAGTTGCTCATAAATTTCTCCTCCTGTTTCAACCGAAGTGTTCTTCTGTACATGTTTCATTTTAGCAATTTAATTAGCATGATTCCGTACAAAATTAATAATTATGTCCAACGAGAGCCCATGCTAGCGACAAACCCGGCTAAAACATGAGCTTCGACAGTCAGCTCGCTAGGAGAGAATAATGCTGCAAACAATGGGCAGCATCCATGTGGTGTAGTCAAACATGAGAATTGGTTTGCACGTACTTTTCTACTATATTGCTTGCGTGATTGCTTCTCTCAAATTATATCACTGGTTACTGTGTACCGCTCTTTTGCTGCCTGCTGCTAATATGCCGCTATATATATATGCCAGTACTGCTCAGTTTTTTTTTCGAAATGAGTGATAGGAATTATGCCTGGCATATATTAATAGAGAAGAAATACTGCTCGGTTTTACAACAAAAGTTTCAATATGATCAATATTATTCAATTTGTTGATTAATTCCCTGTCACAAACAAGGTTTAAAATCTCCTGCTGTGGTCATTTGAAACAGGAAACCGCTATACGAAATCATGTATAATTTAGCCACTATAGCCTTATTTAGCTCGCTATTAGCTATTTTTTTTATCCCAGCCGCTAAACCCCTTAGCCCGCTATTTAAAACCATGGTCGCAAAGCTGATTGGATCGGAGTAATTCATTCCTGATATATTACACGGAAGATGCCAATATTTTTTTCTCCGTATATTAAGGAGCAATTGGTGGATTTAGTGTCACTAATTTGCAAAAGCCCTTTTACAAAAGTAAAGAACAATTGGCTACCATATCATGCTTGCTATCTCTTACAATATATATGTATCTTTATTTAGGAGATATCATGCACATATGAAAAGTATGAAAACCTTATTATATCTATCTTAAATGTTACATTGATTAATAGAGGGAGGGATTAAAAAGAAAAGAACAATTGGCTACCATATCATGCTTGCTATCTCTTACAATATGTATGTATCTTTATTTAGAAGATATCATGCACACATGAAAAGTATGAAAACCTTATTATCTATCATATATGTTACATTGATTTGCTGAACTACCAAAAACTGGAACTCTCACGTGCACAAAACCTGTCTGCAGTAGGGGGTAAACCCCTCCACTAGCTAGATCTGTGATATAGGATAGGTGCAGCCTAAATTTAAAGTTGGAAGAGACCAAGTTATGTTTGTGAGAGTTTCTAAATTATGTGTCTTCCTAAAAAAATATGATGCTTAGATATCGTCATTGTCTTATATGGATTTCAATCATGAGCTTTTCAATTGCAATAATAACACATCAGAAAACCATATTTGTGATTTTGAGGGTATCTCATATCTTATTTAGTACGATAATAAAAGGAGTGATTCATGAAATAATTCATAAAAATATGATATCTTCAATTTCTTATTTATATACGAGTTAATCTAGGGTTATAGTAGAAAAATCTGTAGTGAAAGTCAGATAAAACATTCACAATGCAGTTATTTTTCATGTTTTTTGAGTATTTTATTGTTCAACATAATTGTGTGGTCAGAATTACTTCTTGAGAATATATGTGAATGAACAGAAAAATGAGGTGCCTACTTGTTTAAGATTGTAGGTGCATCTAGTAGAACCATATATGTGCAGTATGAAGGTTGATTTATTGTTTTTTAATCTCTGCATATACTAACTCTCAAAATGAAAATGAAATAGGCAAGGAGTGTATAAATACGTGCATATAGCCACTAATAATTCAAAATCTATCTATACTTTAAAATTTGAATCAAATCTAGCTATACTTAAAAATCACATTTATTGTTTAATTTTGCTTGCAATATATATAGTATAAAAGGACATTCGTATTCCATATTCCATTTTTTTTGTGGTTGTAACTTGTCTATCTTATGGCCTGTAGATGATATGAATGCCACATATAGTTCTGTAGATGACTAGTATTCTGTACAAGTGTACACTGAAACAATTATGTCGCCACTCAGACCTATACCAATTACATGCACATGGAAACTTTTTTCGTATCTGTACGTACGGCGTCATTTGTCCTTATATATAGAAGCTAGTTACATTAGTTCAGCTGGCATATATGCTGGGCATTCCATCTCTATTTGAAGCAAATTAACACGAGCTCTGCCTTTCATTTGCAGTAGAAATTTAATAGAGGTTGGTACATATATACTAGCTAGAGCTCCTCAAGCCACAGACCCGGCCTGGCCTCTAGACTACCTCCTAATACAGATTTCCTTTAAGATAACATTAGATTAAAAAAAAACACAAAACACCCAAGAGAGGATTGATAAGGTCACACAGCATCATCGTCACACGTCTCTGATCCTTTTTTGCATTTTGTGTTATTTTGTTTGCGAGGCGACTTCTGCTAGTGTTGAAAATTCCATCTTAACTAGTTTGTCTTATTTTGTTTGCGAGGCGCGCGGTAAACTGTTTGTTGAAAATTCCATCTTAACCAATTTATATCCTCTCCGTCCTTAAACATACTACGTTTATGAAAACCTAATTAGTATAATTTCTAAAACTAATTAGTGTGTCCGCCTAGACGTTCATATATTTAAGAACGAAAGATGATACCATTGTTAATTAATTCATATTTCTCAGATCCTAGCTGTCTGGAATGCTGTAGAGCTGCATGTTGCAAGGGCTGTGTTTAGTTCCGCAAAGGAAGTTTGTAAATGTGGGAGTCCAAACTCCAACACACACGAGCTATATAGAGAGACTGTGCGCGCGTATACTGTTGTCAGTACGTGTGCCCTATTAACACTATGTAAAAACTCGTTAAAGAAGACACACTAATAGGAGACACTTAATTAAAACGCGTCACCAATAAGATATTGGAGACGCGGATTTACCAGACGCGTCACCAATAAGTTTGGAGAGGCAATACGACGTCTCCTATGTACTTTAATAGGCGACACTTTTTAATAAACCGCGTCGCCTATGACTGCCTTACATATAGGAGACGTGTCCCAATAAACACGCGTCTCCTATAACCGAGTATATTGGCGACGCGGTTCATTTACCCACGTCACCTTTGTGGAATGAAAACTAGCATGCAAACATCATGTTTCAATGAGAAGCAAACTCGAGAGCAACCTGGGCTTGGGCCGCAGCGGCCTTTTAGCCGGCCCATGAAGTGGCACAGAGAATAAAACCGCGCCGCACACGTGTGCTAGGGTTAGCCCTCCTCCCATCGCCGCTCACTTCTCCCTCCGCCGGGCCACGCTCTCCCCCGCTCCCTTCTCCCTCCGCCGCCGCCTCCCCGTCCCCTCCCCCTCCACCGCCGCCGCCGCCGTTCCTCGGCCGCGGACGCAGCCTCCGGAAGGCCAAGGCGAGAAGCTTCAACGAGTTCGGAGCGATCGGCAACAGGGCCGTGAACAACGAAAGGCTGGGCTGGAACGGCCTCGTCGACGGCAAGCAGTTCCGGTCCAAATCGGCGGTCCAGGCGACGAGGCGCGCCTTCGCCGGCTACGACCCCGTGGTACCAATCAACGACGGCGACGACGACGCCGCCGTCGAAGACGATTTAGATGAGGAGGATGTGGTCGCGGCGTCGGAGAGCTCGTTCAGCAGCGACATGGTTACCGACGACGACGAAAGGGTGGGAAACATGTTTGGAGAGGATGACAGGGAGGAAAACGTGTTTGAAGAGGAGGAAGTAACCGAACACTTCCTAGCATTATGGCTTTCTTGGTTTATTAGTTGGGGATTGAAGAGAAATCCAATCTCCTTGGGATGGAATAACCGAAGAAGCCCTCAAGGATGAGCTAGAATGAATTGGAATATTACTGCCCTCTTGTGTCTTGATTACTCCAGTAACTTCATTCAAAACGAATAATTGTGTTTTCTGAAAAAGACTAATTTTAGATCTAAGCGGATAAGTGAAGCTTTTCTACGGTATATTTTTTCGACCAAAGTCGGGAGGGGAATCCCCTACCTATTTTTTATATTTTTTATTCCAAACCCAATTATTTGCTCCCACAGAGAGTCGAACCTACTCGGTGTTATTTGGGTTCTGTAACTACTAGGCTAGATGCCTCTACAGTATTTCTTAACAACGACCTAGCAAATATGCAGCAACCTAACGGCATTTCCTATATAATTAGTAAAAATGAACTAAATAATTTATTATAAACAATATATATTCAACAACAAAAGTCGTTCGACATCAATATTTTGCACCATGTCACGCGTGCCCAGCTGCTAGTGCGGCTAGTCCACTTAAATTGGTAGCTGCCCGCCTCTCTAGTTAACCAAATTGGTAGTTCCCCGTCTTACGTTTAGCTTTTTGCAAAGTCAAACTTTTTAAACATTGATCAGCAATATCTCTAAAAATAAGTTACTTAAAAATAAAAAATTACATATTATAATAGTTGATTTCACAATAAATCTACTAACATATTTTATATTATTAATCTTTATGATTGTTTTGCTATGATTAAACTTGAAAATGTTTGACTTTGAAAAGGTCTGATAGTTGCTATATTCGTGCTACTGGTAAACGGCATTGTGTCGTATCTTACATCAGGAGTGACCTGGGGACGAACGTGGCTGACCACATGGTGTCCCCGCAGTACCTCGGCGACATGTGGAGCCCCAACTGCAGGAGGGAGGCGACGCTCGACTCCCGGCTCATCAACCTGTTCCGCGTCGAGGCCTCAAGGAGTTCAGCGGGCCCTACAACGCCATGGTCGTGGTTTCGGCGATCTCCTGCGACCGCCGCAGGCTCATGGCAGCTGAAGATTTGCTCCAGACTTACAAGTAAGAGCTGTTCTTACGGTTTTTATTTATGCACTGAAACTGGTGAGAACAAAAAAATTCAGTTCTTCTGTCAGTCCTGCGAACAGCCACTAATAATTCAAAATCTAGCTATACTTCAAATTTTGAATCAAATCTAGCTATACATAAAAACCACGGTTATTGTTTACTTTTGTTTGCAATATAGTATAAAAGAACATTTCGTATTCCATATTCCTTTTTTGTGTGGTTGTAACCTGTCTATCTTATGGTCTGTAGATGATATGAATGCCACATATAGTTCTGTAGATGACTAGTATTCTGTACAAGTGTACACTGGTACAATTATGTCGCCACTCAGACCTGTACCAATCACATGCACATGGAAACTTTTTGCATATCTATACGGCGTCATTTGTCCTTATAGCAGCTAGCTAGTTACATTTAGTTCAGCTGGCATATATGCTGGGCATTCCATGATCTATTTGAAGCAAATTAACGCGTACAGGAGCTCTGCCTTTCATTTGCAGTAGAAATTTAATAGAGATTGGTACATATATATACCAGAGCTCCTCAAGCCACAGACCTTGGCCTATCTAGCTAGACTACCTCCTAATACAGATTTCCCTTTTAAGATAACATTAGATTAAAAAAATATAAAGCACCCAATGCAAGAGAGGATTGATAAGGTCACACACAGCATCATCATCACACGTCTCTGATCCTTTGCATTTTTTTCTTATTTTGTTTGTGAGGTGACTTCTGCTAGTATCGGTAAACTGTTTGTTGAAAATTCCATCTTAATTAATTTATATCCTCTCCGTACTTAAACATATACGACGTTTATGATAACCTAATTAGCATAATTTTTAAAACTAATTAGTGTGTCCTATAGACGTTCGTATATCTAAGAACGAAGGATGATACCAATGTTAATTCATATTTCTCAGATCCTAGCTGTCTGGAAATGCTGGAGAGCTGCATGTTGCAAAGGAAGTTTGTAACACTGTAGGAGTCCAAACTCCAACACAAGCTATATAGAGACTGTGCGTATACTGTTGTCAGTGTGCCCTTATTAATCATAATCATGGATATGTAAATATACCACAGTTTTCTCTACATTCTTGTGGCAGTATCATATATATGGGCACCAATATAATGCAAGCTCACATCAGCTCCGTGTTATTTTCATGCAGAGTAGATTCCGATGAGGCCGGGGATCATCAGCCGGCCCGGCAAGCGTGGCCACCGCACCGTACCACAACACATGATGGCAATGCAACCAATGTGGCTCCGTCCGTAGCTGTGTGAGCCTGACTCATATCACATAGCACAGCCGTGTCCAGTACGTACCTGGCTGGTATCGAGAAACAAGCTAGCATGCATATGAGCCGCATAGATGCAGCTCGATCGCTAGCGAGTTAGCGCTGTGCCACGCTGCCACGGACTGTGGCCAAGGAGGCGTTCGTTCCCAGCTAGCTATCGATCGTCCCTGTAGGAGCGAGCCCCACGGCCACGGTACTATGCTTGAGACTGGTGAAAACATCTACCTCACAATAAAAGCGGCGGTCTCCTCTCCGACTCCGTCCCCGTCCCCGGCAGGCAGGGCGTGGGCGTGGGCTCCTCCTTTAGTCTATCCGCACCCGTGTTCCTCTATTTATCTTCTCTGGACGGAATATTCTATCCTGGTCATCAATATTCTTTCCTCTATTCCAATTTCCTCCGCACTCGTCTCTCCTCCATACCCTTCCTCTATCCCAACCACCACCAAGTAGGACCCACCTATCTCATTTTTTTACTCTTTTCTTTTCATCGAACTCACCCGGCGCACTCCGCCCCCACCCCTTCTCCGCATCCACCGCCTGGCTCCTCGCCCCTCCGCCTCCTCCGCATCCCACCGCACCTCCGGCCTCTGCCGCTCACCGGAAACTCCTAGTGGCTGGGGTGGATTCGGCTCCGACGGCGGCGGATTCGGCTTCCGCGGCGAGGCAGAGGAGAGAGCACGAAGCGGGAGCGACGGCGACGGCGACGGCGGCTTCAACGACGGCAACGACGGTGACGACGGGCGGTGGCTCCATGCGGCGGCAAGGCGACGGCAACGACGGGCGAGCGGCCGCAAGCAGCGCGGCACACGTTGTGCAGCAGCGGTGGTTGGTGCGTGGGCCCCGCGCCACATCGGCGGATAGCAAAGGACCGCTATCTCGCTACGCATGGGAGAAACCGTGGTCTCTGCTATTTTAGCAAAGCCTGTACCGGCCGGTGCGGGGCTTGGTTCCGCTAAGATCTCCTGAAGGAGATTTTACCAGCCCTCAGTGCGGCCAGCCTTAAGAGAAGGGTCGCGGGTTCGAACCCTCCACTTACCGCCTTTTTTTTGTTTTTGTATCTTTTGGGGCAAGCGGCTGCTGGCCTAGGCCGAACGAAGGTTGGTTGGGCTGCGGCGAGTGGGGCGCTGCGTTGGGCCACGAGGAGGAAAACAAAGCTGGGCCAGAGCGGGGAACTGGCACGGAGGCGGCTAGGCTGGAGGCGAGGAGATGGCCCAAGAGGCTGACCGGGCTGGGCTGTAGAGGGGCAGGGGGAAAACAAGCCAGGGAAAATTAGGGGGTTTCAATATTTGAATATATGTTTTTTTTGTTTTTTGGTTGCTCTTATATACTTCAAATTAAATGTTGCTCAAACTAACCCATGAACATAATTTTTTTCTTTATTCATATACACTTTAAATTAATTGTAGCTCAAACTAAGCCCATGAACAAAGAAAAGCCTGGTTAAAAAATGAAAGAGAGATAAAATGGATGTGTGGGGACCCCTCCTCATTCTTTTAACAAGTTTTATAATGAATAGATTTTGACGTTTGTGGATCAACATTTATGACGAAACAAAGATCATCATGATATAGAATTTAATTCATTTGTGACGATTTATAGTTGGTCTTAGTGACTGAAAGTGCATCTAGGCACTTAAGTGTTTTGGTGATTTGTATGACAACATAATTAATGATCTAACTTGTTTGTTTAAGTATATGAGCATGGGATTATTCTTATGGATATTCATGTCATATAATTGTTGATAAGAATATGCGCTCCATTGGTTTATATTGGTATAAATGCAAACAAGTG
>OAMR01000430.1:715595-727682 GCA_900205405.1 Echinochloa crus-galli | reverse complement strand
AGAATAAAAGCTCATTATTGATATAAAAGACAAGATAAGTTCATGTATCCCCATGATCAAAATGGCAGTTGGGGGAAGGTGAGTGGTCTTTACACCTACTATGGGGTTCTGTATAGATTGCTTAGAAAGACACTCACACCTAGAGATGGCAACACCTCAGATATTTCACTTTACATGAGAAACTTGATGTATTATTTGAGGATTGGAGAGGAGACTCCTCCATTTAGTGTTGCCGACTTCATTTGGCACGAGATCAAGACTATTTCTGAGAGTCCTCAGAAGATTTGTGCCTATAGCCCATTCATCATGTTTATTATTGAGAGGGTTACAAGTTTGAAGATACAAAAGGACACCCAACACAAGCCAATTCACCCTCCTGTGCCACACAAGTTCAGAGTACCATCTCCTTCACCATCAGATGCAGAAATGGCAGCTCAAGACACTCAGTTTCAGCAGCAGCAGCAGCAGGCACCGCTGCAGGCCAGAACCGGTCTGACCGGTTCTGCAAACCGGTCTGACCGGTTTGGGTCTGGCAGCGACACACGGCCAGAAGGACGGACATCTCCTATCAAGAAATTCATTTCCATGTTTACAGGCATTTGCAAAGGCCAAAGAGATGTTCAAGTTGACATAAGGCAGCAGAGGATAGAAAACAAGAAGACTCGTGATGAGTTCAAGAAACTGCGTGCCGTTTTGAGTCCAAATGATCCTCCATCTCCCATTTCACCACCTCTTGAGTTACCTGAGATTCCTCCACTTAGAGACATTATGACAGATCATATGAGTGCGGGATACTTTGAGGAGTACGGTGATATATTTGGATATGGACATGTTGGATCAAGCTCGCAGCCTCCGCCACCACCTTCACAGTCAGTTGGTGCTCCAGGAACCATGCCTTACATGCCCACTTCAGAGGGCGATTTGTTTGGTTCTTCTTTTGGATTTGCACCGCCTGGTCCATCATATGCAGCAGCGACACTACCATCTTCTTCATATGCATATGGTGGCACCGGTTCTTCTATGGCGGGGGTTCAGTTTTCGAGTGCACCATCTCCATCTCCTGGAGATTTTGCATCTCAGGCAGCGGCTTCTCTTTTTGGACCTACTTCTGCTCCTAGTCATGGTATGTCTAGCACATCTTTATCTTTCTTCCATGGCTAGCTCATCCGAATCACTCCATTTTTATCACACATACACATTATCTTGAGTGAAGGTTTTCATTGGACTACTACTTCTTCGTCAGATGATCATAGCCCGACCTTCTAAGCGGCGAGAAGTGGATGCATGATGGGAGTGTGACTACAAGCTTCTCCAGGCCCTTTATGGATGATTGATGACAAAGGGGGAGAAGAATGGATTAAAGCGTCAAGTTTCAGCAGCTTCTTGTAGTCTGTCAGACAAAAGCGGTCTGACCGGTTTCTAGAACCCGGTCTGACCGGTTTCTGCTGTGTGGGCAGAAACATGGATGTAATAATTTGTTCTTACCTTATTTGTGTACTTGAGGACTTGGATTGTGTGCTACTGAGTGTGTTGAACTAATTTATGTATCCTAAGTGACAATTTGCTAGTGTGATGGGCATGTATTGGTTGATGTGTGGTTGGTGTGTGCTGTCTGGGCAAAACCGGTCTGACCGGTTTGGCCTAAGACAGCACATGCATTTCTTTTTCTATGCCATTGAATGATATACATGTCATATGCATCACGGATTATTTTATATTGTCACACACACTTGTTGCACTTGTTGGATGCTAAGATATAGGGGGAGCTCTCATTTCTTTTTAATATGTGCATTTGGCATGTGAGGCCAATTTTTTTATATTCCACTCAAAGCACATATTAAGGGGGAGCTCATATTATATCTCAAATGCTTAGAGCTTTAAATTTCATATCTTTTATAAGCTTTAATCATGTTGTCATCAATCACCAAAAAGGGGGAGATTGAAAGTGCATCTAGGCACTTTAAGTGTTTTGGTGATTTGTATGACAACATGATTAATGATCTAACTTGTTTGTTTAATTATATGAGCAGGGGATTATTCTTATGGATATTCATGTCATATAATTGTTGATAAGAATATGCGCTCCATTGATTTATATTGGTATAAATGCAAACAAGTGTATGTGATCCCATGTAACTAAAGTGGACAATGACAAGTAAATGGAAATAACAAATGAGACAAGAGGACTATGCTTATGGATAGGTCTCATTTAGAAGAAGCTTGTCAAATGATATTGGGACAACTAAATTGAAGATATTGGATATATCTCGGATAGTTGAAGACAACACTTGCTCCTAGGGGTGGCAACACATCTGATATATCATTGTTTGCCAAGAACTTGCTTGCTAGGATGAGACCTGGAGAGGACAAGTTCTGTGTGGGTGATTACATTTGGGAGGAGATCAAGCACATTTCTGAAAATCCTCAGAAGCTTTGTGGTTATGCACCTTATCTCATGAGGGTTATAGAGAAGGTCACGAACATTACTTTTCAATGTGATGTATCTCATGGGAGACTTCGTGTACCATCAATCCATCTCTTTCCCATCTCTCTTGGAAGAAGCAAGGGTTAGTGGAGCTTTTGGAATTTATATATCTATCTCTTCCAAGTGCACTCAAGGTCATAAGTGGTTCAGCTGTTGTGGACATCCTGGAATATCCGAGTCCAGGCCGGAACTTTATTGTTCCGGGTACCCCTCCGGGGTTAGGACCGGAGACTCCGCAA
Organism: Echinochloa crus-galli; assembly: GCA_900205405.1. NCBI lineage: Eukaryota > Viridiplantae > Streptophyta > Magnoliopsida > Poales > Poaceae > Echinochloa > Echinochloa crus-galli. The sequence continues at coordinate 724,958 of OAMR01000430.1, read as the reverse complement.
CACCTCCGGATACTCCGGATCAACTTTTGCTGGAAAAATGACTAAGTCAGAACCAAAACCGGTCAGACCGGTTTGGGAAACCGGTCAGACCGGTTTCTGACTGAGAAACACTAGAATGTAAATTAACCCCTCTTTCGAGCTCTAGCACAAATGAAACTTGGTGAAGTGCTTCAGTAGATGATTTCTAGCAGGTCCAACTAGTCCCTGCACACAAGACAAGCACAACCAAGTAGATCGAAGCGGAAGCAAGTTTATGTGCTAGAAAGGAAATTGTGAGGCAAACCAAATTGGAGACGCAGCGAGTTGTTTCCCGAAGTTCAGATTCGCTGTTGCCCAAAGGCCGCCCAAAAGCGCAGCGAATCCTACGTCTCCGTTGAGGAAGCCCTTAGTGACCCAAAGGTCGAGCTATCTCCTCGGTTCCACTAACTTGATCTTTTCCCCGAAGGAGGCAAGATCACACCTGCACAAACAATCCGTGGCACACCACAACCTTGGTGGCTCACCGGCGACGCCTAGCCGTCTAGGAGGCTTCACCTCCAAGAGTAACAAATGCTTCAATGAGTTGCTAGACCTCAACCTCGAGTGCTCAAGCTATGGATTCACTCCTCACTGATTTGGCTAGCTCTCTAGCTCTCTATTGCTCACTCACACAATCCCTCTCAACCCAAATCCAAAGATATGAACAAATTCAACCAACTCTCACAAAGAGAGGCTTGGGGAGAGCTTGCTGGTGCTTGAAGTGCTTCTGGACGCTCAAGGGACCCAATGGAACCAGCAGCCCTCAAAGGTGAGGGCTAGGGGGTATAAATACCCCAACACAAAAACTAGCCGTTATGCCCGAGGAAAACCGGTCAGACCGGTTTCCCAAACCGGTCAGACCGGTTTTCAAACGAAACTAGCCGTTACACCCAAGAGCTCCCAAACCGGTCAAACCGGTTTCCCAAACCGGTCAGACCGGTTTGGGTCCTTCCAGCACACTCAACTCCAAAACACTCCTCTCAAAGGCTATCTCACATGGGTTGACCTATGAGCACTTTTTGGTGTGTAGTCAAACAACTAATGTTGCATCCCTCTTGATAGTACGGCATTCCTATACTCAAGATTGCAATAAATAAATGAACTCTCTTGTATCCGGCATACCCTCGGAGTATCCGGAGTTGAACTGACAGTTTGTTTTAAGTGTTGGAAATTTGCAGTGACACTTATTCACCTCCCTAGGTGACATCACGGTCCTTTCAGTGACGAACATCTCATTTTCGTCACCAAACCGTTGCGCCCGAGACAAAACCTCACAAACCGGTCTGTCATAATGACGATTAGCTCCAACGTCATGAGGTATTCGTCACATAAGGTCACATTTGTTGTGCTTCAGTTACAAAGTCTTGTCTCGATTTAATGATTTGATACAATATCTTATTTAATTTGGGTGATTCCTCACACCATCCATCTCGCTAGCTAGGTTGGCAAACCAACCCCCCCCCCCAACCCTTGGAACTTGCGCTTCCTCCCACCACCCTCGGCGCCACCTCCGTCGCCCGCATTCACCTTGCCCTCGCCGTCGGGAGCCATCTCTTCTCTAGGGTTTCTCAGGTCTACGAGGGTTTTGCGGCGGCGGCAGGGACAAGAATACTGCAGTGGGAAAGGGCGAGGCGGAGGCCCCAAAGCCCCTGCGATGGAGCACCATCCGATCACATTTTTTCGGTTTCGGCCAGTTTCAACTTTCAACGAAAATTCAAAATTTGAAATCTAGTTACATTGGGTTGTTCACTTCCCAAACTTTTCTAAAACTTTTCTCTTCAAACTTCACTATTTATCTATCACATCAAATCTCTCTCCTCGTGTATAGAGTATTAAATGTAAGTAAATAAAAAAACTAATTATATAGTTTTAATGTACACGACCAGACGAATATTTTGAGCCTAGTTAGGTCAATATTTACCACAAACAAACGAAAAGTGCTACAGTGCACTACAGTGTCCGCTGTGACATTTTCACCAAACTTTCTCTTCCTCTTTTTGAAACTAAACACACTCATTATTATATTTCCCTCAAAAAAAGTTAAATTATTATATCATATTTTAAAATGAGCGTGATTATGTTTCATTTTCTCAAATAAACTAACGATATACAGAGGGTCGAATTTCTTGACGACTAAGGTTGTGTTCACTTCCCAAATTTTTTCATAAATTCTCTCTCCAAACTTCACTATTCACATATCACATCAAATCACATTAAATCTCTCTCCTTGTGCATGGAGTATTAAATGTAGATAAATAAAAAAACTAATTACATAATTTTGATGTACACGACGAGACGAATCTTTTGAGCCAGTTAGGTCATGGTAGGACAATGTTTACCACAAACAAACGAAAAGCGTTGCGGTGTCCGATGTGATATTTTTACTAAACTTTTACCTCCTCTTTTTGAAACTAAACACACCCTAAATAAAAAAAACTTGAGGCTTTTCCAACTTTAGGAAATTCGTATCATTTTGCAAGCATTTACGAGCTAGCAATTCAAACGCCCCACCTCGTTTATCCACTTAAAACAAGCAGGCATAATAAAACAGCTCATTATTGAGCAACTCCAGTGGAGCCCTTCAAATTGAGGCCTACAAAACTCATTTGCAGGCTTATCTCTAAAAAATAGAGGCCTAAATTAAACACTCAACTTCAGTGGGTATATAAACTCGGGCCTCTATTTCTCTGTGGGCCCACCTGTCAGCCAAATGGATGGGAAATATCTAGTGGGATCCATGGTTGGAGGGGGAATTGGAGGGCCTCTATAAATGAAGGCTTGGTGGGGAGATTTAGAGGCCTATGCAAAATGCATGTCCATTTAAAGGCCCTGCTGGAGTTATATTTTTGCTCCAAGCCTCTAAATTTTAGAGTAGACGCACATATAGAGGTCCCTGCTGGAGTTACTATTAGTAACTTACCCACCGCCAAACAATGCGGTACTCTGAATCGATTGGAATAATTAGGAACTTCCCCCACAGAAACGTGCCATCAACAGACAGAAACATAACACCTGAAGAACAGACGCTTGATCATGATGAAACTTGCGCAAACTATTCGGTTCCCAACGAAATTCTCATCTAAGAATCATATACGATTTCGCACAAAATCCTCGATTCTACAGAAGCATGTCACCCCAAATTCCCAAAACACACATAGATATCATCCCACATCTAGCAAAGAGCGATCTGGGAACCATAAAGTAATTTGTAGCATGGTCTCTCTAACTCGGTTTTACTGTCCGGCAGGGCCAACAAGGACTCCCTGCGCTGTGCCTTCCTTCTTGCCACCTTCCTCCTCGGCATCGTTGTCGGCCTTCCGAATCCTGATCTTGTACTTGAGCTCGAACTCGGTGATCTCCTTCTTCTTCCTTTCCAGCGCCTCGTGCATGCGGGCAATCACCTCCTCGAGGCCTTCCTTGTTGCGCTTCACCGCAGGCAGGACCTCCTTGATGGTCCTCTCCACCAGGACGCCGCCAATCATCCTGTAGCAGCGCCTTGAGGGGTCCAACGGCTCGATCGCACCAATCACGAGGGAGTGCTCGCTGACCTCCATCTCCAGCTCCGTGATCTTGGTGTAGAGTTGGTTCATTTCAGTGCGCATGTTGGCATAAGTGTTGGCGATTACTTGCTCGTTTATGGCTTCTTTGCCATCACCGCCCGCTTTGCTTGCCATTTTCCTTGTGATACAGCCAACAGCAGAAGAATATCACAAATGGCGAATCCTGTAGATAGATATGATGCAGGCCAAAGTACATCAGAATTCAGAATCAAAGGAATACATGAACAAACTGCTGTAGCATAAAAGTATGAAGAACACTGAATGTCAAAAATTATGTATTCACAGTCCTCTAACAGCAAACTCATTTAAACAGAGCAGTAAATAAAACCGCATTGCTGTTGCAAGAAAGTTACAAAGAGCAGAAAATAATTGGAACCAGCAGTTACCAAAGACAAACAAAAAAAAAGCCTTTTACTTCAAGCAGATCAGAGAAGAACAGGTGTGATGTTTTCAGGAACGCCCAAGGCCAAGTTCAAAACAATTCCACCATAAACTATGCTACCCAAACTAGGTGACCTGTCACCTGTTCCTAGGGAAACAACTAACTGGGCACACCAAATGAAATGCAACAGACAGTTATCTGGAATTTGGACAATCACATCAATTGGGACGACGTCAGCATGGCCCAACCAATTTGAGCAATTATATTACATATATCACAATAACTAATTGCATATTCATCCAGACACCAGTGCGCATTAAAAATTAAACATCTGCCCTAATAACAAATATATTGCCCCTTCCTGCTAGCACGTGCCTGACTGGTACAGTAATTACGAAAATCACGGGCCAACTGGTAGCACGTTTCCTTTGCCGCTTTCGGCGACTTTTGATTCTCGCCGAACGAAATTGGCATTCTAGAAGTGGTGGCCCATGTACCGCGCGCCTCCCACCTGACGAACAGACCCGGCCCAAATAACAGCCCCTGAGTCGCCGCCGCTGAGTCCATACCGAGCGGCCCAGCCGATTCCTCTTCCTCCCCCTGAATCCCTCTTCGGCTGCCCTTCCCCGAGCCCGAGCTCGGCTGCCTTCCGCCGCGCCGCCTTCTACCGAGGCGAGTCGCGCCACCCACCTCGACGGAATCCTTCGCCTGCAGACTCGCAGCCTCTCCTCCTCCAGATCAGGCCCGCGCCTTTGCTGGACCGGGATCCGCCCGGCCTGGGATCGGTTCTTCTCCTCCCTCCTGGTAAGCAAGCCCTAGCTCCTAGCTTGCTGCTCGGGTCGATTGTTGCAAGGGTAGGCAGGCTTCGTTCCGCGGGATCTTTGTCCGCTGTGAGTGTGAGCAACGAAAGACCGGATCTTTAGTGCTGTGACGGGTGGACTCTCCAATCCGCCCATCTAGTTTGCTGCGCTCTGTGGTAGTAGAGTGGATTATTCCCCCAATTTTAACTGACCCCGTGTGCTAGGTTGGCTATCCTGACCCATGGACTATCAGTTGGAATTTCTTGTTTCAAACGGTTGGTAGTGCTAGCAGCTAGCTGTCCAGAAATCTAGAGCTCTACAGCCCACAGATTTTATCAATCCCCATACCCAGATGTTTTTGTTGCCTTTGGTGTCATATGCCCTGTCCAACTAGACTAAAGGAGATTACTGAACAAGCATTCTGATAAAATTTGGTCCCTATATTAACTGCTGACATTTCCCATTGACACCCTTATTTCTGTTTTCAGTTGATGCTAGTGCTCGAATCTGAGGTGAACCGTCGCTTTTGTTTCAGATTGTCGTGTGCCACTGCTTTTGTATCACTAGTAACGTAGAATGGTGCCGTTACATGATAGGCTAGTATAGCTCCACTGCTCCACTATGCAAGTTTTTGTCTCTTGTGGCCAGTTGGTTATAGTAGTTTCGTTATCTATTTCTGGGCTTGCGTAACTGGAACAGGATTTGCCAAGATCATTAAATGCTGATATCAGGGAACTACTTTTTTGGGTGCGTTACTCTTTCATCCTTTCCATGAGAGCAGGGAACATGAAGTCCACGTTTGCAATAACTTCTATACCGTTATAGTCATAAAAAGGTGGACAGCTTGGATGTGCATTGCTAAATAATAATATGTTCCTCATTATAATTCTTAAACAAGGGGTATCAATTTACTTGGTTAATAGGGTAGGCAAACCTAATACTGCACAGCCAAATATAGCAGTGGAAAAAGGATGCTATGCAAATCCTGATATCATGATATCTGCGTAAGCAATGTTTCTTCATTAAATCCGTGCTACCTGTCATGTTAACTGAGCAACTAGCTAGTGGCTATTTGTTTAGAAATATAAAATTTGTCTGGCCTGAGAATAGTGTGCCTCATATAACAACCATTTAGAAATGACTCAGGATGGCATTTTTTTTTGTGATCATAAGATGATCAGGTCTCAAAGATTCCATGCCATCATAGGACCCAGAAATTCAAACATTAAGCAGTAAGCATTTTGATCAAGTCAAAAGTAAAGCTATGTCCCAAAAGAATGTGATTACAACAAAGTTTCAGCAAGACACTAGGCAGTACATGGCTACAGAGGATCTATTTGTGCACAAACAGCCGGAGTACCAGACCCTGTTTAGCCTAATCCGAATACACTAGCAAAAGAGATTATTTAAACAGAACACTCTTCCCATAGCATGCTACACTACGCACATATGTGAAATGAGCAAGAACTTAGTTTCAGTATATAAAACAAGTCATTTAGTAGCACTGTACTCTCACAAATACACTCAGAGCACAAAGACATGCATCCTGTAGCGCTACAAATTCAGTTAGAAAAGAGAAGATTAAGTGATCACATTTAGGTGATCACATTTTCTTATGTGTGATGGTATAGCTGTGGCATATAGCAAGGAACAATTAGCATGCAAGTTATGGGAGTAAAAACAACAGAAATGCCATTGAGAGGGAGGAAATGAAATGGTAATTGGCATGGATGATCAGGTGGGTAGAGTACCTGCAAAAGCTTCCAGAACTCTCAAAACTAAAAAGCCATACTTGCAGCTCTTGAGCTGCTAGAAGTACTACTGGCATAAACCATGTACCTGTATCATTAAAATCAATTAGCACATTTGACAGATCAACTATCAGGCCATCAGCCAGCTGTTGTTCACAAATGAATTGACATCTGCCATCAAACAACACCTACCGATACATGGTAAAAATTTGAAGTTGATATCTTAAAATGAACAGTAAGAGAAAGAGAATCCTACCAATACATGTGTAATCTCGAAATGCCTCCTAGTTGTGCACGTGGATAAGGTACAAGTGCCTGTGTAGCTTCAGGTTTAGCAGCTGCAGTGATAATATGCACAAGGTCAGATCTGTGTATATACAAATGCTCGGACCAAGATATATTCAATTGACTCAGGCATGACCTAAAGAACCATATATATTACCTGCACTAAATAGTTGTTCAGCTATCAGAGTGAAGATATTGTAATTCTCTAGCCTTTGCAAATGTGAACACGTGTTTCAGTACTGCAAAATGACAACAAAATTCAGTAGCAGATAAAAAAACTGCCTGACAAGTAAGCACATCAGTGAATAATGAAGTTCACAATGAAAAAGGACTACAGCCATCACGCTTTAACACATCCAGTAGAGAGTAGCGTATATGTTCAAATCATATATGCATATCATGCCTGATGGTCATACATGAAGTTAACTAGGCTGTTAAACATTCCCCCTCAAACTTTTGACACCCAGCCCTAAGATCCTCAAAATCCCACAAATCCTTTTAACAGCCGTAGACCCTAAAATTCCCAAAACTGCATTAACACATCCAGCCGCAGGCCCTAAATTCCTCAAAACACATCTCACCTTGGATCCAATCACGTGCAGGAGATGAGGGAGCAGCCCCCTAGCGACGAGGACAGGATGACGCACCGTGCGAGGGAGCAGGCGACGGAGGCGTGGTAGGGGACAGTGGAGGCGAGGAGAGGGAGAGGGCGACGGAGGCGTGGAGGGGGGCGGGGGAGGCGGAGAGATGGAGCGGGCGGCGTAGGCGAAGAGTGGCGCGCGGCAGGAGGTGGAAGCGGAGGCAGAGGCGAGGAGGCTGGGAGACGGAATAGGGTTTCGGGAACGGCTAATCTTGACCGTCCATTTTCATCCAACGGCTAAAAGCGCATTTCGATTTGGACTAATGATGGGCTCAAACAAATAGATGAGCCGAAATAGTTGATTCATTACACGTTTCATTGTGTAATATTTTTCTTTTCCTTTTTTCATTCCAAGCCACCTTTGTGAAGTAACTTCCAAAATTATTTATCTTATGTACACTGATATATTTTTTTATATTTAATATACAACATATAAGTTATCGCATGGGAGTTTCAAAAAAATTTGAACAGATTTGCTATTTTCTATAACTTAAATGAATTTATATGTACTTATTGAAAGTAGTACCAAGTTGAACTATATGTACCTCTAATAAGATTCAAACAGTTGCATAAAAATTACATTTAGACTCATATGTCACATTATAGCTAATGTCTTGGAGATAGATGAAAAATTCAATTGTCTTTTAGGAACAATTCAAATTTTTATCTTCAAATTACCACATAACAACAATAATATCTAATTTTGGTCAGAAAATTCTAAAAACTGATATGACAACATATTTTTGGTCCATAAGCTTACCCATAAAATTTCAACTAGTTTCAAAAGAGTTGGATTATACATTGTTCACAAATCAATACACCACTCACATAGTTTCATATAACTCAAGTCAGACTTTGAGATTTGAATACCTTATAACATTTTTGAACTCGTATAAACCTCATATTTGGAGATAACCTTATATTGACCATAACATTTGACAATATGAAGTTACATTAGCAATTACTCCCTCCATCCCAGTATGTAAGCATTTGTAGGGTTCAAATTTTTTGCCAAAATGTAAGCATTCCTACAGATAAGACAAAATCAAATGGGTTGGTAGGGTAGGTGAGAGTTGGTAGGTAGTGTAAAATGAGGGGTATAGAGGTCTTTTAACAGTTCTGTTATTTTTTTAGTTTGAATGCTTGGAATGTTAATATTATGGGACGGAGGGAGTATTATGCAAAAACATGTTTTTCGATTATCTACTTAAATGGAAAAAACAAGCCATATAGAAAAGATCCAAAAAATTCAAATTACCATACAAACAAATGCTAATAAATCAAATATCATGATTTTAGAAAAAATTAGGAAAAAGAAACATCAGATTTGGAGTTCATATGAGGAAGAAATAACAATTACAAATTTTAGCTCCGGATTAAAAAGAGAAAGATGACCTAAACATCTGTTCTTCATCTCAATCCACGTGGCACAGTAGTGTACAAAAACAGTTTCATGCGTTACCTTAGCATTACCGATCTGATAGCGCAGTGGTATGGCTCCCTTCACTTAACTGTTCCTGCGCTTGCTTGGGGATTCCACTGTACGTTCGGCCAGCCCCTGTCCCGTGTCCTCTGCTCATCATCGATTACCTGCGTTATATACTGCTCTCTCAACCTCTCCCCTTGTCGTCGTCGATCGATATCATTGGCTAAAGCTGCATGTGTTATATATGTGTGCTATATCTGCTGCAATTCCTCGATCTCTCGATTCATGGCGGTGTTTAGTTCATGTGAAAAGAAAAAAAGTGAAGTGAAAATGTCACATCGGACACTGTAGCACTTTTCGTTTGTTTATGGTAAACATTGTCCTACCATGACCTAACTAGGCTTAAAAGATTCGTCTCATCGTGTACATCAAAACCATGTAACTAGTTTTTTATTTACCCACGTTTATACTCCATGCACGAGGAGAGAGATTTGATGTGAT
>OAMR01000430.1:677903-710654 GCA_900205405.1 Echinochloa crus-galli | reverse complement strand
ATTTAGTAATTAAATTGCCTTTATTTAATTTTGTGCTCATATTTATCTAAGGAAAATAAATTATTTATGAGAAATAAAATTTAATATAAGGTTAGAAACATTTTTGTTGCATTCATGCTGGCTGCATTGTGTTTTGTTTGTGTGTGGTTCAGTTGGAATTTAAATTCTGTTTAAATTCGAATTTGAATCGCTGCGTTTGGAGCTCTAGAAAAGTTTCTGCGGCCCGAGTCCACTTTCCCTCCCTAAACTCTTTTCCCCGTCCAATTTTGGCCCCCTTTCTCTTTTTCTCGCAGCAGCCCATTCTCCCTCAGCTCCGCTTTCGGCCTGGCCCAGCAGCCTGCTCCCTCCACCTTGGCGTCCTTCTTCCCCGCGCCCACGTGCGCCGGGTCGTCGGACAAGTTCATGGACTCGAACTGCTGCACGACGGGCGTCGTGCCGATGTCCTCGCCCTCTGCAAATGATCACATCGACGAATAAGAAACTCGCCATTTGTGAGCACGACACGGAAAAGATATGATCGTGTCGTGGTCGGAATGCCATACCTCGCGCCGCGGGCGTGGTGGAGCGCGGCGCGGCCGGGTCCTCGACGACGGGGCCGCCGAGGTCGCCGAACCGCACCCTGGGTGCGCCGCCGTCGCCCTCCGCCTCCTGCACGGCCGGCGCCCTCGCCGCCGGGTCGTACTTGGCGACGAGGTCCTGCACGGCCGGTGCCCGCTCCGACTCGTACACTGCAACGCGTCGCGCGCACACCATTTGAGTTCCAAAGACTATTAACCAAACAATCAAATTAACATCGCCATGAACAGGGTAGCATGTACTTAAGAAGACAGCACAGGGGCGAGTGATGCGAAGCCGCTTCTCTCCATCGTGTTCGTCCGTTTGCATATGTTTGCTGTCTCTGTCGCCAGTAGCCATGACGTTTGCTAAACTAGATTTCTTCTACTCCTAATTTCTTGATCCACAAGATAATTTGGAAGCAAACAATGGAAATCATTCTCTAAGCGTTAACGAATGAAATAGTGCGACATATTTCACTCAGAGGTGCCGTGAAGAAAACCTGCAGGCCCCCGTGAAGAAAACCTTTTGCATTCGAATACCATACACCACTGACACCATTACACCATGGCTATGGTCGTGTTCCTACAAAACTGGCAACGCATAATGATGAGAGGTCAAGAGTATATTTCCAAATCCTGATGATTTTTGGAACAAATTCAGATATATCTGTGTTAACTGTTATCCATTTCAGAAACAGATGTGGCTATTTCTATCGTACTTGAGTTTTGATAGATATATGAATATAGCCCAGTTCAAATTATTGTCGTACGTTGTCCACCCATAAAAAAATGACTACAAGAGCTTGGGCAGATTTAGTTTTCTCAGTGAGTAAAGGTATGGAGTACTAAACGTGGGTAAATAAAAAAACTAATTGCATGGTTTTGATGTACACGACGAGACGAATCTTTTGAGCCTAGTTAGGTCATGATAGGACAATATTTACCACAAACAAACGTAAAGTGATACAGTTTCCGATATGACTTTTCTAGCGACTTTCTCTTTTCCAGGAACTGTGTTCACAGGCTTTCTTTCGTTCGATTCTTTTGCCGGTTGCGGCAGGTCATGGCATGCACAGCACCATACACACGTATGCTGCTGTCTTCTCCATGCATGCTTGCCGAGGGAATCCTACAGTGATCCAACGTCCCATCACTCAATGGCTCTAGCTGCTCCTTCCGGCCTGTCTGATCACTATTAGGCCATGTTAGAATTGGGAGGGTGAATTTGGGAGTATGATGTCACTTCGTAATAATTGCACCACTGTAGCATTTCGTTTGTATTTGTGAAAATTGTCCAAAAATTGATTAATTAGGCTCAAAATGTTCGTCTCGCAGAGCACAACAAAACTGTGTAATTAGTTTTTGATTTCATCTACATTTAGTACTTCATGCATGTTATGACATTTTGATGTGATAGGGAATCTTCTTTTTGCATAGTAAATTTGGGAGTGGAATTTTGGATCTAAACAAGGCCGTAGGGCCTTCCCGGTCACATCATCAAACTCCTAAAAATTTTATCTCCAAACTTCACTATTCACCTATCACATCAAATCTCTCTCCTCATGCATGGAGTGGTATACGTGGGTAAATAAAAAAACTAGTTATATAGTTTTGATGTACACGACGAGACGAATCTTTTAAGCCTAGTTAGGTCATGGTGGGACAATGTTTACCACAAACAAACGAAAAGTGCTACAGTGTCCGATGTGACTTTTTCATTTCACTTTTTACCCTTTTTTCCAGGAACTAAACACCCCCTAGGTCTCCTCCAGTGGTTGGCTCGTAGGTAGCTCATAGAATTTTTTAATTCATGAATAGTAACAAAAGTGAAGAACTATCTCTTGCATGTATTTCGAGATTGTGTGAGGATGACGTGTGGGGTCATTCATGTTACGAGCTATGTGTTAATAGCTAGATCATTGGAGGAGCTGTCTCTTAGAGTATTTAGAGCTAGTTGTTGAGATAGTCTCATACATGTATTTCGAGATTGTGTGAGGATGACGTGTGGGGTCATTCATATTACGAGCTATGTGTTAATAGTTAGATCATTGGAGGAGCTGTCTCTTAGAGTATTTAGTGCTAGTTGTTGACTCTTATCATTGGAGAAGACCTTATGTCATCTGGATCGATCGATAATATTTTACTTTCATCTCCCTTCAGGCCTGTATCTCCAGGTGAGGTGCATGCATGTTAGTCAGTTGCATGCCAACGACGAGTGAAGTGAAGGAGATGGAGGCACAGACACAAAACAGTGCTATACTATCCCATCCCATCGATTCCATGCGGCCATGCCATCATGCATCTCCTTTCTTTATTACGAGTGTGTGGACTTTGCACACAACAGGAGCGCATGGCACGGATGCCTCTTTTGTTCAAGCATGGCAAAGGAATAACGGGAATAAAAGCAACACACTTGCGTGTTCCCTGCGAGCTGGAACAGTTATCTAGCTCTTTTGGCATATATTTTGAAGCATGCTGCCTTGACCTATCCATGCATGGGCCATGGAAAGCTAATTAACGATAGAAAAGAACACTGAACTTGCACGCGTGTCGAGTACAACAATAGGTTTAAAAATTTCGTGTTTCTTAATGACTCACAGTTATCGGTCTTCTTTAAACAAGAATAGTCAAGATTTTTTAAGTCTAAATACGACATTTCCTCGAGTGTTATTATAACTGTCCAACGATTTTTTTGTTTGTTTTCCCCCTCAAGGATTAGTATCCAAATTTGAACCTTGACCACCTGAAAGAAAGAAATTAAGAAAACCAATAAGCCTTGTTTGTCCATGAGAAAAAACATTTTTTGCGAGAATATAAACTATTTTATAGTGGTATATCCATATGGGACTGGGTGACTTTGGGATGCGGCGCACAATTGAAGCATGCATATATTGTATATATGTGCATATCATGCTTCTGGTCTGCAAGTGCTTTCTTTTGGGGCATCAATGGAGATCTTACTAGCTACAGTAGTTTGGCAGCAGGCATACAGACTCTCATGTATTGATGTATCAGCCAGCGAGTACCGACTGCTGGCACTAGTATACATGAACCATTCATGTCTTCCTTGTACGGCGTACTGTACATGCATGAGGAATCCCTTTCCCCTGCTAAATATAGCTCAGGATGATATGATGTTGCACGTTGATTACTTTCAAATCTAGCTCAGGATAACTGTTTCAGGAGACCTTTGGGGGCCATTATTTATTATATAGCGTGGCAACAATGTGAGAAAAAAAATCCATTGAGATCGCACGCCCATCATCACGCAGTCGTGCAGTAAAGCTGCTAAACTCGCAGCTCTGCCCGATTAACGAACCAATAATTCGTGCCAGAGCTGAGGTTGCAGCTGCGGGCAGGCAGCCTGCCTCTGGGCTGGTGTAGCCTGCTTTGCAGCTGCAGGCAGGCCCGGCAGGAGGAGGTGTCACATCAAGACAGACCATGACATCGGCCTTGTTTAGATGAAAAAAACTCCCAAATTCATTATCGAAGATTCCCCGCCACATCAAAATGTCATAACATGCATGGAGTACTAAATGTAGATGAAATCAAAAACTAATTGCATAGTTTTGTTGTACTCTGCGAGACGAACATTTTCAGCCTAATTAATCAATTTTTGGACAATTTTTCACAAATACAAACGAAATGCTACAGTGACGCAATGGTTATGAAGTGACATCATACTCCCAAATTCACCCTCCCAAATTCAACATCTAAACACCACCGATGGCTTAGATGTTGAAATTGGGGGTGTGAATTTAGGAGTATGATGTCACTTCGTAATCATTGCGTCACTGTTGTTTGTATTTGTGAAAAATTGTCCAAAAATTGATTAATTAGGCTCAAAATGTTCGTCTCGCAGAGCACAACAAAACTGTGCAATTAGTTTTTGATTTCATCTACATTTAGTACTCCATGCATGTTATGATATTTTGATGTGATGGTGAATCTTTTTTTTGCATAGTAAATTTGGGAGTTGTTTTTTTCATCTAAACAGGCCCATCGTGTAGCTGCTGCTTGCTTTGCCCCCTTTGTGTCAGCACTCACCGCCGCGGCGCACAGTCATCTCATCTCGGCAGGGCAGCGTCTGCACGAGGGGACAGTACGCACTTGACACTACGCACGTACGACTACTACTCCGTGGCTGTGTTTAGTTCCCATCAATTCACCAAACTTCCCAAAATTCTCTTTCCAAACATCACTTTTCATCTACCACATCAAATCTCTCTCCTCCTGCATGGAACACTAAACGTGGGTAACTAAAAAAACTAATTACATGGTTTTGATGTACACGACGAGACAAATCTTTTGAGCCTACTTAGGTCATGATAGGACAATGTTTACCACAGACAAACGAAAAGTGGTACAGTGCGCTACAGTGTCCGATGTGACATTTTCTCCCTTTTCTCCTTTTACATTTTGGAACTAAACACAGCCTACTCCTTTTGATATTTAGGCCGTGTTTGTTTAGGGGTGGAGAAACCCCCGTTTGACTAATAATTAGGTGTATTAAATCAAGTCAGTTTACAAAACTACCTTCACAGCATTGCACTATTTCGCGAGATCTATCTAATAAGGTCTTTGACCGCACGATTAAAGGATAGTTACTGTAGTACTGTAGCAAATCATGGACTAATTAGGCTTATTAGATTCGTCGCGCAAAGTTGCACCCATCCCTAAAAGGATTTTGCAAATAGACTTTGTTTAATACTCCATGCATGCAAGATTTCCTTGGAAGAAATTTCTCGGGAAGGGAAAGAAACACGGCCTTAGGATTGCAATAGCAGCTAGCAAATTAAGGATACATGCTTTTGCTTAGAGTATGTAGGAGTACTGCCAAACTAACTGTTGAACTCAAGAATGGAAGAGGGGTCGTGATCAATTTAAGCAGGTCTAAGGCGCAGCTGAATAGAGCTTGAAATGATAATGAATTTTTTTTAAAAAACAGATTAACTTAAAATTCTACACTTTTTGTAAGAACATTCAAAAGAGCAAAATAAAACAAATCAGATCCAAGGCTTAGTTTTCAAAATTATATTGCTGAACTTAGCAGATGAGGTTATAGTCAACTTTTGTACACCGTACTGAATTGTGTTGTGTCTTGTCTTGGTGTGATCATCTCAAGCACAAAGGGGGCATGGGTGCAAGCAAAGGCATGATGGCAACAATGGCACAAAAAGACGAAGGGAAAAGGGAACTGAATCAGTTTGGTCCAACATGTGGAAAGTGACACCTAGAGCATAGAACGAGAAGATCCTTGGATTCGAAGATGGGCAAGAATAGTTAGAACTACGAGAGGAGGAAGGAAGCAAAGCATAGTGTATTCTTTTTTTGAGAAACCAGGTTTATATTTATTTATATATGATTGGTGGTTGCATCGCAGTGCTTACAAAGACATCTTTGAAAGAAGAGAAAATTACAAACCTGTCCTTGCAAGCCGATCCTCCCTGTCTTCCTCGCCACCGGCGGTCGGAGCACATAGCTTGAAGCCGACCTCTCCGGCGAAGACACATAGATTTTTGTCGCCGTCTTGAGCAGCACATCGAAATCGATCTGCTTTATGCACGCTGAATGACCCGGTATAAGAAGATGGCTCTTGACCATCGCATCACCAGATTGCGAGGAATCTGACGTCTCAAGAAACGCCACACACCTCAACACACCAGATGACAATTTTCCCCGAAGGGGATCAGAACCACCGAAGAAGGTGGGAGCCAAAACCCAACCGGGTTTCCCATCGAGTTGGTAGACAGACAACCACCGGCAAGAAGAGGGAAGCCGCCGGAGATGTCGAAGAAGTTGGATCTGGATCCATCTTTTTCGAATCAACGACGTCGTCCACCGGAGTCGCTGCACAGGGACAAAAGCACCGGCAGACGACTCCTCACAGCCATCAACCAGGAAGTGGACTGCCGCTGGTGAAGATGACGGCAGGGACCCTAATCTACAGAGAACAAACTAAAAGAAGAAAAAATAATTATACAAAGGGTGGCGCCCGCTTCCTCTAGCCGATTCACAGCTCTCCAACGCTGGCGAGGCCGTTCGGAGAGGAGGAATCGGCGAGGAACGGGCGCGGGATCGAGAATCGAATAGTGCATAGATAGAGCTGCAGCTGGTTTGGGCTCAAAAGAAGAAGGAAGCGCACGCCATTCGTGCCCGGCAGATCCAAGTCCAACCAAGAAGAATCCTCCTGGGCCCCTGACGAGGTGATTCACTGCCCACGAACCTGGTCCAAGTTTGTACTGAACTCGGGCCCATGTGTTCACGACGCGTACTTGAGCATCGGCCCATCATCGAAGGAGAAGTGGGCTGGCTGAATTCGGAGAGCCGGAGGCCTTTCCAGCCGGCGCGTCCGGTCAGCCGCCCCTGTGTGCTGTGGTTTGGAAAAAGTCTATTTTCTCTCCCTCAACTATCGACCGAATCCACAATTCCTCCCTGGACTCGAAAACCGGACAAATCAACCCCTCAACTTTTTAAACCGTTTACTTTACCCCCCAACCCGATTTATAAGTGGTTTTCAATGGCGGTTTTATCATTTCCAATTTAATGTTCATCT
This sequence comes from Echinochloa crus-galli, assembly GCA_900205405.1. NCBI lineage: Eukaryota > Viridiplantae > Streptophyta > Magnoliopsida > Poales > Poaceae > Echinochloa > Echinochloa crus-galli. The sequence goes on along the minus strand of OAMR01000430.1, from coordinate 703,541 downwards.
CGCATAGTAGAACAAAACTATGTAATTAGTTTTTGATTTTATCTATACATTCAATACTTCATGCATGTTATGATATTTTGATGTGATAGGGAATCTTCCTTTTGTATAGTGAATTTGTGAGTTACTTTTTAAAACTAAACAAGGCCTATATTTCACTTTTTGATTGGTTTAATTAGCCAATAACTGGTTTAATTAGCCAATAACTGCACGCACATAATCTCATTAAGTATTTATAAGATTTATTTTTAATTAGAAAAGATAAAACCACCATTGAAAACCACTTATAACCCGGATTGGGTGGTAAAGCAAACGGTTTTAAAAGTTAAGGGGTTAATTTGTCCGGTTTTTGAGTTTAGGGAGGAATCGTGGATTCGTCCGATAGTTGAGGGAGAGAAAATGGACTTTTTCCCTGTGGTTTTGACCGTCTAAACCAACAGGCCCAATTTCCGGCCCGTGTCCGTCTTTCTCTTTCTGTTCTGCCCCCGGGTCTACCGTGGTGTTTATCGGCATCACTGAGCCAGAATCGTTGGAGGCCCCGGCGTGTCGGGAAGGGTTGGCACTCGCCAGCGACACCCTCCTGACCAAGGTCCGCATTGCAAGCGATTATGCCAATGTTGTCAGGAGCATAAAGGCCAGGTCGATGGGAGTGTATGGACAAATTGTCCACGAGATCAAGGCACGGGCGGCTTCCCTTCAGAAGACAGAGTTTGTCCATGAACGGCGAGAAGCGAACTATGAGGCACACAACTTGGCTCAGAGCTCCCTTTCCGATCCAGTTGGGAGGCATATATGGTTAGTTAGTCCGCCTACGGACGTTTGTATTTCTTTAGATAGCGACTAGAGAGTACTGTGTACTCTCTAAAAAACCAAATCCACACGAAACGAGACATTATTATGCCGAGCGAGCACGACGTCCTTCCTTCCGACGCCTCCCTTGGGCTTCATGTTTTCGTCTCCAAAACCTTAGCCTTCATCGACTTTTCGTGGACGCCAGGATCGGCGGCCGGCCACAAATCATATGGTGCGCAGCACGGCACGGCACGGCATCATCACCGCGCCAAGAATTTTTCCTAGCTGCGTTCCGTCGCCGTACGTGCTCGGTGCTCCATCCATCTATCGATCGAGCCATGAAGACGATCAGGCTCGTGGTGCTCGCGGCCGCCGTCGGCGTTCTTCGTGTCGTCCCTCGGCGAAGACGACGACGTGGCGGTGCTGGAGATACGTGACGACGGCCGCCTCGAGCTCATCCCCGTGGACGGCGGCGCCGCGGGTCCCGAGAGCCCACGACGCCGGCGGCGTGTCGGACGGTGGGTGAGCGCCGCTGGGCCGACCACTCGTCCTCCTCCTGCGCACGGGAGCTGCACTCTTTTACCTGCCTGTCCTGCGATTCATCTGCACTTTTTGCAAACGTACTGCTCTTTGATCGATGTTCTGCTCTTCAACCTTCATGACGCCGCGATTTCGGATCCAAACGAGTACTACATACAGTGCTGTGTTTTGCGCCTTCTAATCGATTGGAATGATCAGGTTGGATGCAATTAACATTAACATCGATTTATCGAGCTCGTCCCCTATCGTGCACAGATAAAGGTGCCGTGAAAAGCTGCTTTTAATTTCTCTCATCGTACCCTGCACTCGTCCTCGCGGGTCGCAAAGATCATGTGGTGCCTATAATGCACAGTGTCTGCGATGGCTCTACTCGCATGCAACCAAACGTTGCAGTCCCCGTCTTCTTCTCTGTCTCCACGCACGGTGCCTATCCGTAGCAGCCAGCCACCAGCTAACCACATACACAGATGAAAACCCAAACCACCGATCCTCTGCTTCCAATAGGATCATCATGTTCAGCCCAACACTTGACAACTTTGGATGCACATGCATGCATCTGCTAAATTTCCAGGCTCTCTAGTGGAAGGTTCCCGTAACTAAAACATGGAGCCTAGCGCTGTTGCAACGGTGCGACGGAGCATGTACGGACTCAGACGTCCCGTCCGACGACACCCGGCTCCCCTATAACCACCAGTGATGTTGGTCTCTCGGATATGGCTTCCCGATCACATCATCAAACTTTTAAAAATTCTCTCTCCAAACTTCAATATTTATCTATTACATCAAATCTCTCTCCTCATGTATGAAGTACTTAACGTGGGTAAATAAAAAAACAGTTACATGGTTTTGATGTACACGACGAGACGAATCTTTTAAGCCTAGTTAGGTCATGGTAAGACAATGTTTACCACAAACAAACAAAAAATACTACAATGTCAATGTGACCTTTTCGCTTCAATTTTTACCTTTTTTCCAGGAACTAGACACCCCCATGAGGCAGAGAGCTACGCGCATTAACACCACCGGCCGGCATCGTGTCAGTGGTTGCTCCTCCACATCAAGGCCCATGCCAAATTGCACTCCCAAATTTACTATGTAAAAAGAAGATTCTCCATCACATCAAAATGTCATAACATGCATGGAGTACTAAATGTAGATGAAATCAAAAACTAATTACACAGTTTTGTTGTGATCTGCGAGACGAACATTTTGAGCCTAATTAATCAATTTTTGGACAATTTTTCACAAATACAAACGAAATGCTACAGTGGTGTAATGATTACGAAGTGACATTATACTCCCAAATTCACCCTTCCAATTCTAACATCTAAACAAGGCCCAAGCCAAGCAGCCCCCATGCTCCATCTCTCTGCTGGTTATATACGTACCTCAGGTTCAGGTCTCGAGCGAGCCCGGCACGTTCGTCAAGCACTCTGCTGCTGCGGTAGCTCACCTAAAACTAACCTGCAGCGCAGCAGCAGCCTGCGCTGTTGCATGCTGCACAGTGCAAAATTTACCCAGTCTGCTAGGTGCTAGCTGCCTCCCTGTTTCTTCTTCGTCGTCGTCGTCTCTCCTCGATCTCACGATGCGCACGGTGGCGCTGGTGCTCGTCGCGGCGGCGGCGCTGCTCTCGCTGGACTCGCGCAGCGACGTGCGGCGGCTGGAGGTAGGGGACGGCGACGTGGCGCTGGTCCCGCTCCTCGACGGCGCCGCGGGGCCCGAGAGCATCGTCTTCGACGGGAGCGGCGACGGGCCGTATGTCAGCGTGTCGGACGGGAGGGTGCTCAAGTGGCGGCCGGCGGAGCGGCGGTGGGCGGAGCACTCCTGCTCGGCGCCGGAGCTGTAAGTTTGCCCGGCCATCTCCTTCCATGCATGCATCATGATCATGGATTCATGGTAGCTCTCTGTTGCGCTCGGTGTGGTGCAAATCAAATATTCAATGGTTGGACCATCAAATTAACTGCGCTCATAACACTGATCGTGCCATCTTCCCTGCTGAAAATATGACTGAACAAATCATGGTATGACTCGATTTGGCACCAGTCTTGGACAGAATATATATACGGTGCAAATTTATAAACTTGGAGTTTAGGGTGGTGTTTAGATGTTGAATTTAGGAGGGTGAATTTGGGAGTATGATGTCATTTCGTAATCATTGCGTCACTGTAGCATTTCGTTTGTATTTGTGAAAAATTGTCCAAAAATTTATTAATTAGGCTCAAAATGTTCGTCTCGCAGAGCATAACAAAATTGTGCAATTAGTTTTTTATTTCATCTATATTTAGTACTCCATGCATGTTATGACATTTTGAGTGATGGGGAATCTTCTTTTTACATAGTAAATTTGGGAGTTGCTTTTTCATCTAAACAGGACCTAGGATCCGAAGATGAAAGTGGTCAGTATATATTCTTCTGTTAAGAAGAGGTGAAAGCGGCCAGGCCTTACAAAACTTGGATTCCGGTGCAAGTTTTCACCTTACAACATACAATAGTCATTCTATTGTGGAAAAGTTAAAACTTTTTGGGAGCAGTCATTTTTAATAAAATTATACTGTACACTTCTAGCTCGCACGCACGGGAGCTGTTGGTGTGCTTATTAGCACTGTCTGAAGATATTATGCTAGTATTCCCTCTGTTTTAAAATAGAGGTTGGTTTAATTTCAAAAAGATAGAGGCTCATTCTAAGTTAAACATACTTTTATCCAGATTCATAGAAATATATATATATTAACATATGAAATATCAAATTAATGCACTAACATGTTAATTTAACGAAATGTATTTTAATATTACAATTGTTGGTAACTTTTTCTCATAAAAACTAGTTGGACTCGGGATAACGTTAAAACAACTTACATATTAGAAGAAGTGAATAGCGTTTTTGTGAAGTGGTTAACCGTTTGGGCGTTGGGCCATGAGTTAAAACGGTTGAACGTCTAATTAATGGTGAAACTGACATTGATCATGCCACCTTCTGCGTGGAAACCGATTGAAAGGTTCCCGGTAGCTCTCTGTTGCACTTGGTATGGTGCAAATCAAATATTCAATGGTTGGACCATCAAATTAACTGCCGCTCATAACACTGATCGTGCCATCTTCCCTGCTGAAAATGACTGAACAAATCATGGTGTGGCAGCTGATACCAGTCTTGGACAGAATATACGGTGCAAATTTACAAACTTGGAGTTTAGAATCCTAAGATGAAAGTGGTCAGTATATTCTTCTGTTAACAAGAGGTGAAAGCGGCCAGGCCTTACAAAACTTTGATTCCGGTGCAAGTTTTGTCACCTCCCCTTCTCTGTAATACATCATCGCTCAAAAATATGATATTGCTTTCACCCTAAAACATAAACAGTCATTTCATTGTGGAAAAGTCAAAACTTTTTGTGAGCAGACATTTTCAGTAAAATTATACAGTAAACTTCCAGCTCGCACGCACGGGGGCTATTGGTGTGCTCATCTTTTATCCATGCAAGCCTATGCGCACTGTCTGAACATAATATGCTAGTATTCCCTCTGTTTTAAAATACAGTTGGTTTAATTTCAAAAAGATAGAGGTTGGTCTTATTTTATTAAGTTAAACTTAATTTTATCCAAATTTATAGTAATATATATTAATTGTGCAATATCAAATTAATGCACTAACAAGTTAATTTAATAAAATTGATTTAAATATAATAATTTTTGGTAATTTTTTCTCATAAAAACTAGTCGGACTCAGGATAACCTTAAAACAACTTATACATATTAGAAAAAGTGAATAGTATTTTTATGAAGTGGTTAACCGTTTGGGCGATGAGCCATGAATTAAAACGATTGACCGTGCCATCCTCTGCGTGGAAAGTGGAAACCGATTGAAAGGTTCCCGGCATAAATGACTCGATTGGAGTAGCCTCTGATGCTATTTCCCCCAAGTATTTTACTTCGTCTGCTTTTTTAATAATGGATATGATTATCCGGCCTTAACCAAAATGGCTACATCCAAAGAAATTACAAAAATGCAGCACTTCCGTCTGCAACCACGACTAGTATCACAGCGTTTCTCACACCATACAGATTGAAAGAAATTTAGTACAAAATTCTATTACTGAATCTCCACCCGTGATGTGTAAAAACACGCATAGCCAGCGTCTCCAACGCTTGGCAGACATCCTTTATTGCATCCCTGTCTTCTCCAAGCCGATGAAGCTGTGCCCAAAAACGGAGCCAATATGTGCCCCGAAACAGTACCTGCAAATAAGTTTTTTTGTGAAGAGTTGTTAAAAACCAAGTCATTCCTACTCAGCCAAAGTGCCCAACATAGTGCAGAGGCCCCGACTAACATCTGGTTTTTTATCTTCTTACTTAAACCCTCTAGCCAATTAGTAAATAGGTCATCTACACTAATAGGCTTTGGACGATCTAAAATATCTGAACAGCCCGCCATAAAAAATTAGCCATATGGCAATCAAAAAAAGATGTTGTATTGTCTCCTCTTTGGCACAAAACGAACATAGCTTATTTCCATCCCAGTTCCTTCTAGCTAGGTTATCTTTTGTAAGAGTAACCCCTCTCTTTAGGTACCATAAGAAAACTTTAATCTTAGGCGGGAACTTCAATTTCCATAGGCGCTTGCAACCTATATTGCCGCTATTAATCATAGCCAAGTACATTGACTTGACAGAAAATACGCCTGACTGCGTGAGGTTCCACCGAAAGGCATCTCTGCGATCATTGAGCTGTACATGACCTATTGAGCGAACCAGGTTGTGCCACAAGTTTAAATTCTGACCTACTAGCGCTCTTCTAAAAGACACGTTAAGAGGGACTCTAGAAAAAACCGAGGCCACTGTATCACTCTTTTTCATGGCAATCTGGTACATGGAAGGATATTGCTGTTGCAAGGTAAAATTTCCCAACCACTTGTCCTCCCAAAACCTGACTTAATGGCCGTCATTCAATTGGAAGGAGCCAAAAGTAGTAAAGGTTTGTTTGACCTTCAACAGACCTGACCAAAAGTGTGAATCCTCCGGTACTCTCTCTATTTGGGTGAATGTTTTGGAGCTTAAAAATAAGTAATGGGGCACAGACAATGACCGGTACTAATACTACTCGTGTCGCTTATGCTACTATCTATGACTGAAAGAGCAATGATGCAAGCAGATAGCTAACTAATTAGGACGAGGTCCCAGTAGTACTCGATTATTGTAGACAAAGCACCGCAGCTCACTGATGTCTGAAATTATCAAGCGCAGGTTGGACAGTTGCAGAGGCTCTCAGGACCCGAGCCGGGAGCATGAGTGTGGGCGCCCACTGGGCCTCAAGTTCAACAGCGAGACAGGGCAGTTGTACGTCGCCGATGCATATCATGGGCTGAGAATGGTTGGACCGGGTGATAACGTGTCCAGACCGTTGGTACCGGAGTGGCAAGGGAATCGCCCGTTCAGCTTCGCCAACGCTATCGAGATCGACTACAAAACCGGAGTCATCTACTTCACCGAGACCAGCACAAGGTTTCAGAGGAGGTCAGTACATTATTGTTCAACTTTTAATTCTAAGTGCATACTGTTTTTTTTTTCACATCAATTTAATGATTTTGTGTTGAATTTTTTCTAACGTATCGAGTGACTATGGTACTACACTTCATCTGCAGGGAGTTCTTGAACATTGTTATCTCCGGTGACAATACAGGTAGATTGTTGAAATATGATCCGAAGAGCAATAAAGTGCAAGTCTTGGTTGATGGTCTAGCTTTTGCCAATGGACTGGCTATGAGCACGGATGGTAATTACTTGCTTCTCGCGGAAACCACAACAGGCAAAATTCTAAGGTATTGGATCAATACACCGAAAGCTTCAACCCTAGAAGAAGTTGTGCAGCTATCTTGGTTTCCAGATAACATCAAGATGAGTCCTAGAGGAGGATTCTGGGTTGGTCTCCATGCCAAGAGAGGGAAGATCGCTGAGTGGTCGATTTCTTACCCTTGGCTAAGACGACTGATACTGAAGTTACCAATGCGATATGTCCAACATGCCTCGTGGCTATTGAATCAACTTGGTCGTCAAGTTATAGCGCTAAGATTGAGCGAGGATGGGAAAACAATAGAGGCAATTAGTCTCCATGGTGTTATTCAAAAGATTTTCAAGTCAGTCAGCGAGGTGGAAGAAAGGAATGGAAGCCTGTGGATAGGCTCTGTTATGTCACCTTTCCTCGGAGTTTACCGGCTTTAAAAGCATTTATATGATATATTTAAATATGTATTGTGTATATGCTAGTGGTTTGTAGAGAAAAATAAGACTATATATATATTAAATGCATATTGTGTATATGCTAGTGGTTTGTAAAGAAAAAATAACACTATATATATGTATATAGGTGATATTCATAGATAACACTGGATGAGCAGACTTGGCTTTTAGGTCCGTCTTGAAAAAACATGAGACCACATTTGCAATCTTGAATCGAGGTTAGCGTGGGTGCATTATCAGGATTGAGACTGGGTACTTTTGATATCACTCGTTTCATGCCAAATGTGGAAGCCAGAGCTAGCTCTCGACGATCAAATCGAAGCCAAAGTCCGCTCACTCATCAATTTGTTTTTTCGGGTAGTTCAAATATGAACGAGACTTGATGAAATAAAAAATTAGTCAAAGCATGCCAAATAAAAAGGGATTAAAAGCTTAGCATGAGAGTTGGGATAAGTTGAATGGGTTTTCACTAGTTTAAATAAACTGATAGAACGTGTCTTCACAGTTCTTTTTCTATATAACATACCGTATGCGCTTAGCTGGCTCAAGTATAAGATAAAAATGGCTGTGTTTAGTTCCCATCAAATCACCAAACTTCTCAAAATTCTCTTTCCAAACTTCACTATTCAACTATCACATCAAATATTTCTCCTCGTGCATGAAACACTAAACGTGAGTAAATAAAAAACTAATTATATGGTTTTAGTGTACACAACGAGACGAACCTTTTGAGCCTACTTAGATTATGATAGGACAATGTTTACTACAAACAAACGAAAAGTGCTACAGTACGCTACAGTGTCGGATGCGATATTTTCACCAAACTTTCTCATTCTTTTTTTTTTGAACTAAACACACCCAATAATGTAAGTGAAAGGTTCATCGATTTTTCTTTTTTCTTCGTTAAAAGCGGTACTGTATATTGTGCGTTGACGTACTTCCAGAGTTATAACGGCCTGAGGACGAGCTTATCCGAGCCCCACAAGCGCAACAAGTTATTGTTTGTTGTTGGCTTTGAATCTTGTGGGACAGGCTGGAGTGCACAAGTAGTAGGTGGTTGCGCTACGGACACGGTACAGGGGACACACGACGGCGTGACACACTCACCAGTCACCACTCGCCACCACCTTCGCATGCTCGCCGCGGCGGCGGCCTGCTCAAGCTCAAGTCAAGCCCGGCCGGCACGCTCCGTGGCGCCTACGAAACCTCACCGTCCAGATCAGGATACATATCCCACTCGTCGTCATCCGCTCCGCTGCTGCCTGCGTCGGCGTTGTCTTCCTTCCGTCCTCTCCCTTTCCAAATCGCCTTCCCCACCGTTAATTAATTTTTTAAGGTAAGCCGCCGCCGCCGCCGCCGCCCCCTAAACCCCCGCCGCACCTGAGCCTGAGCCGACGACCCAGAGCGAACCCCGATGACCATGGCCGCCTCCGCTAAACCCTTCTGCTCCACCACCCGAACCCCCACCCCCATCGCCAACCGCTTGCCATCCCAATCCCCAACCCTCTTCTCCCCCCGCGCCGCCGCCGCCCCGCGCTTCGCCCATGGCCTCACCACCGCCGCCGCCAGAGGGAGCCCGAGCATCCTCCGCCTCCGCGCGTTTTCCCGGACCATCAGGGCCTCGCAGCAGCAGCAGCAGCTGCCGCGGAAAGGGCGGCCCGAGTACGTCCCCAACCGCATCGACGACCCCAACTACGTCCGCATCTTCGACACCACGCTCCGCGACGGCGAGCAGTCCCCCGGCGCCACCATGACCAGCGCCGAGAAGCTCGTCGTCGCGCGCCAGCTCGCCCGCCTCGGCGTCGACATCATCGAGGCGGGGTTCCCCGCGTCCTCCCCCGACGACCTCGACGCCGTGCGCTCCATCGCCATCGAGGTCGGGAACACGCCCGTCGGGGAGGACGGCCACGTGCCCGTCATCTGCGGCCTCTCGCGGTGCAATAGGAGGGACATTGACGCCGCGTGGGAGGCCGTGAGGCACGCCCGCCGGCCGAGGATACACACGTTCATCGCCACCAGCGAGATCCATATGCAGCACAAGCTGAGGAAGACGCCCGAGCAGGTGGTGGCGATTGCCAGGGAGATGGTGGCGTACGCTCGCAGCCTGGGATGTACTGATGTCGAATTCAGCCCTGAGGACGCCGGAAGGTATTGCTATTAACACTAGAAAAGCACTAATGGCTGCAATTTTTGTTGCTCGTTTGTTTGAATTGCAGCTTTAAGGAATCAGGGTCTAATACTTGGTACCTGGCATTTTAATCTTGTCTGAATCTTACTTAACTCAAGTTCAGAAATCAACCAGTAACCTAGTGTGTAGTGGGCTCCAAAGGGGTCCAAAATCCTATTGGAAAGGGTTGATATTTGTTAAATACTGAGCTTCTTTTAGTTTGCAAAGTAGCATCACTTGGTGGGAATGGATGGGGGGTGTACTACCTACATTTTGGAAGCAAAGGACTTTTCTCTGTCATGGATAAGGCTGTGGCATAACAGATTTCACTTTGCCATCCAGGTCAAATAGGGAGTTTCTGTATCATATACTAGAGGAAGTCATAAAGGCTGGAGCTACAACTCTCAATATCCCGGACACTGTTGGATACACTCTTCCATATGAATTTGGGAACTTAATTGCTGACATAAAGGCAAACACTCCTGGAATTGAAAATGCTATCATTTCCACTCATTGCCAGAATGACCTTGGTCTTGCCACTGCCAACACATTAGCGGTACTACCTTTTCCTTATTTATTTCTGTTTTTATATGATTTATTATCATAGCCTAATCTTAATCTGGGTTACTAATTTGACTTAACTTTAGGGTGCTCGGGCAGGAGCGCGTCAGTTAGAGGTGACTATTAATGGTATCGGTGAAAGAGCTGGAAATGCTTCTTTGGAGGAGGTGAGCAGCTGATGTACTAGTCATATTCCCGTGCTGACATACTGGCGAGGTGGAAGACAGCAGCAGCGACGAGGAGGTGGAAGACAGCGACGACGACAATGTCACGTTAGAGTCATATATATATATACTCCCTCTATTCTGGTTGTCATGGCAATTAAATGCCGCGGGGAACTCTTACACGGTCTATATACTGGAATCAATACCCAACATATTACTTTGTCGAGCAAAATGGTACAATAGTTGTCTCCTGTCTTGTTTATTTCCTTTTGGTCTCTTGTACATTTTCCAGACGACTGAAATTTCTGGTGCAAATGCTCTAATTGTTCTAGGTACAAGAGCACAGTGGTCTTTATGTACAACCGCATAAAGCTATTGTTGGTGCCAATGCCTTTGCTCATGAAAGTGGAATTCATCAGGTAATCATATTTGCAGTCTCCTTACTATCATCAACTTGTTGGAATTCTGATAGTAGTGGATTGGTTATTTTTATATCCATAGCATTGGTCCTTTTCACTTCCTCGGTAGTTGTTTGCAACCTGTAAATCATTATTTTCACCATTGTGATGGATCAATCCTGGTTTCACCTTGCATCATTATTCTGAGGCTCTGAGATATATAATTTTTTATAGTTGATGATCTCATTAATGTATAATTTAACTGTTTTCATAAGTTGTGTTGGTTATAAACTGGACATGTTCACTTTCCTTCTGTTTTGTTTTTTATAGGATGGGATGCTTAAATATAAAGGAACTTATGAAATAATATCGCCTGACGATATTGGTTTAACACGTGCAAATGAATGTGGTATTGTTCTCGGGAAACTCAGGTATCACACCTTTCCCACTTTAACCCACTTTCTCCAATATACTGTTGTGATGTTTCTCCAGGAGATTTCTCATCAACTATGTAGTTTTTTTTTTCTCGAAAACGCAGGAGAGCTGCGTATCTTTATATTAAGAAGAAATCAACTATGTAGTTTTTATGAAGGAGCCTGAAATGTTTACATTTTGAATACGTATATATTATGGCTACTAAATAGGTATAAGCAATTTATCAGTCTTTTGGTAGCATGTGTACAGTAAGTGTTGCAAAGTATTGTGTAACAACCCCAAGAGGGCTGGCAACCGATCCCAGCCACCCTGCACACGCGATCTCCACCCCTCAGATTGCGCAAACCTCAAGCATGTCGCCTTGAAGTCGAACCCAACCAGACCCATGCCAAGGACCGACGTCTCTGATACTATCTGTAAGAACTCGTGGCTCACCGACTAGATTGGATTGGGAGTGTGAGAAGAACAGAGGAAATCGGAGAAGGGGATTTCGATAACCTGAGGAGGAAGATGTTCTTCCTGTTCCCCTCGATATGTTCTGTTTCTGAATTTCTTTGCTTATCCTCCTTTCCAACATGTGCTACTGTACTTGTAGTCCTGACCATGGGCTTGCTCCCAGTTGCCTCGGCCCAACACACTCAGACAGCCCATGCACTCACCAATGTATTCATGGCACTTCTGGGATATGACATATTTGTAGTAGCCTAGTAGGATATGATGTAAAGCGGTCACAACCTAGATTCTATAATTCTATCATTACTCTATGACATTCTATATTATTGAACTGGTACCTTGGTTGTTTGACATGGAATGATTTTTTATCGAATAATTAGTCTTTCGTTATTCTGTTAATCATGTTTATACTTTTAGAATTGCTGGGTCTATATATGTTCATACACTTCTAGGTTAGCTGGATTTGAGATTTTGTGCTCAAAAGCAATTATGCAGGCATACATCGATAAATTAGGTCAAACTTGATAATCTCACGGTAATATTGTTCTTGTTTTTCAGTGGAAGGCATGCTGTGAGATCTAAGCTAGTGGAGGTACATCTTAGATATTTTCTTTTCTAGTCAACTATTGTTCTTCTATTTCAGTTCATGTTACCTGATGACATCCTCGTTGTTCATACTGTAGCTTGGATATGAAATCAGTGATAAGGAACTTGATGACTTCTTTAAACGCTACAAAGAGGTCGCAGAGAAGAAAAAGGTGAGACTTTTCTAAAGTACTTGCTCTATTGCTTGCTAGTGTGATACTTCCCATCATTTTATTTTATCTTTCTAAATACTTGATGCATTGATTAATAACTTAAACATTTTCTTTGCCATCTCACCTTTTTATCCTAATCTTTTTATTGAATCACTACATTTCCTTTTGGGGGCTACTTGCTTTCATGCTGTATTATTTATCGAATCTTTATTATAGTTTGTAACTGTCACTTCATACATGCACTATGCACGGAAACTCACCATTTGGTTCAACCTTTCTAGCGTGTAACTGATGAAGACATAGAAGCATTATTGTCAGACGAGATATTTCAGCCTAAGGTTATTTGGTCCCTTGCTGCTGTACAGGTATAACTGAGCTGCAGTTGGCTAAACTTTGGTTAATAGAAACATGATATGTTAAGCTTGAAATGTTATGAACCCTTTGCAGGCAACATGTGGAACACTTGGTTTATCTACAGCAACTGTGAAACTGATAGCACCGGGTGGAGAGGAGAAAATAGCATGTTGCATGGGAACAGGTCCAGTCGATGCAGCTTACAAGGCTGTTGACGAAATAATCCAGGTTTATTACTGCCACATTCCTTTTTGCCTTTCTTGCACTGGTATGATACCTCTAATGGGATGGAACATTTGGATGCAGTAATTTTCTTTGGTAACAATGGAAATAATTTTATCTGGCGAATTCTGGCTTATGTAGCCCCTAAAATGCACAATGTCTTACTGGGATTTGCATGAAATTTATCACAAGCATATGAATTTCAAGAAAAAGGATATACATTGGTTTGATGTTTTTTTTAAAAAATGAATTGGCACACATAGAGTGGCATGGCTTGTAGGTTTTACCATGATTTATAAGCTTATCAAGTCTGAGTATGTTTTAGCATCACAAGACATGAAGTGTCAGTTGTGCTACTTGGGAAGGTACCAAGGTCCATTTCAATTCTATGGTATCATACACTCACATGAGATGGATTTCCTATTGACAGAAGTTTCTGACTTTGTTTGAAAAATTGGACACCTTACTGCCATTTTAACCAGGTGTATTAAAAATTGAGATTCAATTGGATAATAATATAACACATTTAGTATCTGGAGTAGAGTAGCACAAAATGACTAACTGGTGCAGCCAGGATTTGGACCTAATGCATCGACTCAATTATTTTGTCCCATTGGCTGTTTGGTCAAGATCAAGAGAAATCTAACAGGACTTACAATCTGCAGATTCCAACTGTTCTCCGAGAATATGGTATGACTTCAGTCACAGAAGGCATTGATGCAATTGCAACAACTCGAGTGGTTATCACTGGAGATGTGACCACCAACTCCAAACATGCCTTGACTGGTCGCTCTTTCAATCGCTCCTTCAGGTTACAGCCCTTTCGAATCCATTTCCATTTCTTTTGTGCTCTCTTACTATTCGTTACCTCATCTCTCTGCTTGTTGATTTCAGTGGGAGTGGGGCTGATATGGACGTTGTCGTGTCTAGCGTCAGAGCTTACCTGAGTGCCCTGAACAAGATGTGCAGTTTTGCTGGCGCTGTAAAAGCCAGCAGTGAGGTACCAGAGAGCGCAAGTGTTCAAAGCAAAGAGTGAGCTTGGCGTTCCTTTTGTTGTCATATGGGCTGGAGCGATGTAAGAGCTCCTGACCGACTTGTCAAAGCGACATTTTGTTTGAGTTAACAGGCTGGTGAATTTTGGGAGTTTCCCTTGGTCAATTTGAAGATTGTGGCCTTCTATTTGGAGGATCGTACCTATGTATAGCGTAGAACAGGCATGAAATTTTGGGCCTATGTAGTGTACACTTTGTGAACAAGAAATAATAATAATAATAATAGGGTCCATCTAGCCATCCGTGGAATAATTTCACAACCCCTAATCTGCCATCTTTTCTGGTAACTGGAAATCCAATGGGAAAGGATTGATGTACCTCCTTTTTTCCCACTACTAGTGCGTACTGTCTCTTTGGTTTAGAACAGGCAGCAGATTTTGGGCCTACTTATAGTCTGTATTCTATGGAACATATACTTATTTTACAAAGAAATTAACAAATTATCTGGTGGGTCCATTGGTTCAAGTGAAGTGATAGAAGATATCGATTTCCTCTCACTATTAAGCCGAAACTAGATATCGGTTTCTTTTTGACTGAGCCGAAGCTTCAAAATTTATTGCTAGGAGCACCACCTTGACGTGATTTGAGCTCATATACACTGCCGAAGCTTCATGTGGAATATTTCGTCCGTAATGATTCTATGTACTCATCTACACTGCAGTCAGACGCAAAAGGAAAAAAAAGACAATCATAGTAGTACTGTTATAAGTTATAACCCAGCAACGCATTCTGATTCTCTGAAGTTTCCTGAATCAGCGTGGTGCACTGCAGCCGGAATTCGTTCGCCCCCCGCCCGAGCCGGAGTCGGAACCGGTAGCCTCCGCACCGCCGCATCATCATCATCATCTATAAAGAAACTCGCTTTGTTCGTCGTCTGGTTGCGCTAGCTTTTCATCATTTCAAAGATGGCCGGCGGCAACGTTTCCCCGATCGCCACCCGAGACCCCCCGAGCTGTGCCTTACGGAGGAGATCTTTGTGGACCTTGTTGGCAGGCTTGCGGCGCTCCTGCCTTTGGCGCCGCCGCCGCCGCCACGCCGAAACGTGGGCGTGGCGCCTGCTGTTACCGGCGTTCATCACTTCGTGTTGCCTGTGGGGCACGGGTGGGGGGACGACGACGAGTTGCCGTGGGACGACGCCGACGGTGGCGTCGGATCGGACGACGACGACGCGTACTCGGGCGGTTGTTTTGGCGCCGTCCCGGCCTCCGGCGAGGCCATGGCTGCACTGCCGGAGACGACGGTGGTGGGCGAGCAGGGCGAGGGGAACAAGGACGAAGAAGAGTGCTCGGTGTGCCTCGAGGTATACGAGGCGGGCGACACGCTGAGTACGATGCCGTGCTCGCACGCCTTCCACGACGGCTGCATCTTGGGCTGGCTCGCCGTCAGCCGCCTCTGCCGCTTCGCGCTGCCGCCCCAGGTGGACTCCGACTCGGAGACGGACCTGCAGGACGGCAACGGCGATGGCGAGGTGGAAGACAGCAGTAGCGACGAGGAGGTGGAAGACAGCGACGACGACGAAGTCACGTTAGAGTCATATATATAATATATGATATATACGTAGACGACATGCTGCAGCCAAAAAATTTCAATGACTTCGATTACATGCTGCAGTAATTAAGCACGGTCCTTTTGGTTCCCTGAATCAAAATTGCAGTGCAGGACCAACAGGAACCGGCCTGCATCCCTGAATCCTGTTCGGCTTCTTTGATTGTCAAAACGGGAACACCTCTGAAACGGGATTTGCCGCCTTGATAGCTCGCACGCCGGCCTTATCTAATGCAGAGAACATACCAGCGACCTTTTCTCCTGGGTGGGGCGCGGCAGCAGCGACCTGACCAAGATGGACGGCGACGGCGACGCGTCTCCGGCGGCCGACGAACAGCCGCATCCGGAGGAGGAGGAGCCCCCGGCCGAGGCAGCTGATTCGTCCACCGAGCACCATCCGTACGACGACATGCAGCGGGACTTTCTCCATGTCCTGATGATGCACAGGCACTTGTTTCTTCACTTCCCGGCGTTCCCGGTGCGCCGGGACGCCGCCGCCGCCGCCGCGTACACCACCATGATGCGGGGGATCGTGCAGGACGGTATCGTGGCGTGGTACGATGCCAACGGCGATCCCATAACGGACGGTGGGTACAGGAACGGCGGGTTCGGCGGCGTCCCGGCCTCGGACGAGGCCATCGCTGCTCTGCCGGAGACGACGGTGGGCGAGGGCGAGACGAGGGAGCAGGGCAAAGAGTGCGCGGTGTGCTTGGAAGCTTATGAAGCGGGTGACACGCTCAGGACCATGCCCTGCTCCCATGGCTTCCATGAGCGCTGCATCTTCCCGTGGCTCCGGGTCAGCCGCCTCTGTCCGCTCTGCCGGTTCACGCTGCCGGCGGCGGTGGAAACGGAGTCGGGCATGGACGACGAAGCTGACGACGATGGCGATGGCGAGGAGGAAGAGGAACCGGATGCATCTGATTCGTGAGATACATTGCGGTCGTCAATACAATTTGCGTATGTAAATATGAAGCCAAATACGGAGTATATTGCACGCGAGACCCAACACAGATCGAGTCACGTTTTGTCACGGTTTTTTTTTTCTTAATATAAATCAAAATCATGTGTAAGATGGCTTGTGGTGTACGTATATTTTTTTTTAATTTTATAAAATTAAAAAAGACCCCATCCATACTCTCATATCGACGACACGACTTGTCATACAAGTCCAGCGACATCGATCCTAAAAGGCTCCCTGATCTAGGGCACAAGCGGGACGATATACACATCAGAATATCATCAGATGGAGGGCGGCGGCGGCGCTGATGGAGACGCCTTTCCAACGAGCAGTGGCCAACGAGAAGAGCCGACTCCAGCCTCGCCGTTGCCCTCAGAAGTCAGATCCTCTGGCGACACGATGATGGTCCTCCTTCACCGCACTATGGAATCCACACGGCTGATTTTGCGTGAGCTTGATCAGCAGGGGTTGCGTCGCGCCGGCCAAGACTTCGGACTAGACGATGCGTACAGGAACGGCCACTTCGGCGCGGTGCCGGCCTCGAGCGAGGCCATCGCCTCTCTACCAAGCACGACAATGGCGGAGACGAGGGAGAAAGATTGTGCGGTGTGCTTTGAGAGTTACAGAGAAGGCGACAAGCTCAGGAGGATGCCCTGCTCCCACGGCTTCCATGAGGACTGCATCCTCAAGTGGCTCCAAATCAACCGTCTCTGCCCGCTCTGCCGGTTCGTGCTGGGATGATACGTGCAGTGATACAAGCACGGTACGTATATGATCAACACGTTGCAGTCTGGTATAGGCAGTCACTATTTGGGTCTGTCCGACATGCTCAATTGTAAACCCTTCTAATATAAGATCATGCCGGAACAAAGCAACATGAATGATTCTTGTCTCTTGTCCCGGTACGGTACGGTGGTGTGGTACGACGTCAACGGCGAGGAAGAACTGAATAATGTACCTGTTTTTCTTTTTGAGGTCGTACCTGATTTGTGAGATACACCCGATCGATATGTACCTGATTTGTGAGATACACATACATGATACACCCGATCCCGATCGATAGAAGACGGACTCCTACCGATCCAACAATTCAACGAATCCAACTCGTCAATCATCGTCATCATAATTAATTAGATCGATCGGTGACATCCCCATCCTCGATCGAGCGAGGCCATGCTTACAGGAACGGCCGCTTCGGCGCCGTGCCGGCCTCGAGCGAGGCCATCGCCGCTCTGCCGCAGACGACGGCGGCGGAGACAAGGGAGAAGGATTTCACTGTTTGTTTCGAGAGTTACGAGGAAGGTGACAAGCTCAGGAGGATGCCCTGCTCTCACGGCTTCCATGAGGATTGTATCCTCAAGTGGCTCCAGATCAGCCGCATCTGCCCGCTCTGCCGGTTCGTGCTATTGCTGATGAGGGGACTCGTGATACAGAGTATAATCAACGTACGTTGAAGTCTGACAGAAGTCGTCATGATTGATTTAGCTCAGCGTGGCCTGCTCAATTGTAAACCCACACTTCTAATGTAAGATCATGCCGAAAAAAGCACATGAATGCGTTTTCTTGTCCATGTATATGTATTGAAATCATGCATTGTTCATTCAGGCGAACCGGCTTAATATGCAATGTTCATTCAGAAATCACCGTACTAAAGTATTTTAGGGAACTACAGTTATCACTTGTGTAGAAATTCGACTCGCAGTTATCCTAAATCAATCACTCCAAACTTGATTATTTTTTATTTGTTGAGTTTATGGATATTTGAAAATGATACGGTATATTTGTATAAAAATAGCTACATGATAATATATACCAGTACATTACAATAAATGGTAGCTAAACGTTTTGTTTAGAGACCATGCCATGTCAAAACGTCACTTGTTTGTGACCAGAGGAAGTACCATCACTTGCAACCTCTCACCTCCTCTAGCTACCTGTTTGCATGTGTAGCGTTGTAATTTTATTGCACTAAACAATATGTAATTTTACGTGGTTGAGAGAGATGAAATTTTTAAGAAGCTGAGGAATAAAGTTTCTGTAGGTATTATCATGTCTTGCTATATTATATTTTGCCCCTAAACATGATGTGGTGACAGCACTTAAGTTCTGATGCACAAGCGTCTACAAAAATACTTGAACTGTTGAGCAGTAGTATAAACTGATAAACACAAACTATAATTCTACATGAATATTCTCAGAAGATCATGCTATTATGGGCTGACCTTTTAAAAGTGCTTGTAATTACTTTCCATATACAAATCAAAGAGAAACAGAAGTGGGTTTTAAAATCCAAAAGCAATATCCGATATATAGGCCGGCTTACCCTGAAACTAAAACCAATAGTTCACTACCGTACCGGAACCCGGCCTTTTGTTGTGCTTGGATTCATGATGGCACACGAGATGCATTGCTGGGATGGTTAGTGAAGATTTTTGTAACAAAATTCTAAGTCTGAATAAATTTATATAGAACAGAATTAACATCTACCACATCAGTAAAAATAAATTACGAAAACATTTTTTCATAATGGAACTAATGATGCTCGATCATTTGATACCACAAATTGTTCTATAATTTGATCAACCTTAGAGAGAGAAAAGATATCTATACACTAAAAGGATCCTAGAGAATTGAAAACACTTCTCACCCAATATATATCCACACCCACCCCTCACAGAGGACCCACCTGTCTGGTTGTAGGACGTAAGAAGACGTGGAAAATGTGGGAAAACAGTGCAAAATGTGAAACTTTTTTCACTTAAGACTCTACCCATACCCACGCGGACACACCTGCTCATGATATACCCACATTTATAACCACGTCTATAGACAATTATCCCATATTGCTAATAAACAATAGATTGGAGAGTATTTACCATATAAATAAAGATCAACTATCTCAAAGATGATGTACATCTACATTTGAGAATATCTAAAGCTCTCTATACATAAGAGAGCGAATATAAAGTATTTTTAAAAACGCTTCGCACGACCGATCATGGTCCACTCAAGTGATATTGTTTTAGTACATATGTGTCATCAATAAACGTGCGTGCCGCACGTGCGTTCATGCTATCTATACTAAAAAGATCCTAGAGAATTGAAAACACTTTCTACCAAAAATCCCATCCATACCCTCTCACAGAGGATCCACCTATCGGGCTTTGGTGGGAGGGAAAAACTAAAAACATCAAAATTTTTGCATGTTCCGGGCGCTTTTAGTTCATTCTCCGCAAAACTTTTTTCACCCAACGTCCCGCGCGTACCCCCCTCCGGCCAGGTGGGCACCTAACTCCCCGCGTGCACACAATTATCCCGTATTGCTAATAGACAAAAGATTGAAGAGTTTTTCTCCATATAAATAAAGACCAACTAACTCGAAAAATAATGTGCCTCTAAATTTGAGAATAGCTAAAGCTCTATATACACACGTGCGTGCGTGCCGCACGTCGTCATGCTAGTATACTAAAAGAATTCTAGAGAATTGAAAACACGTTCCACCAAAAAATCCACCCCTACCCTCTCATAGAGGACCCACCTGTCGGGCTTTGGTGGGAGGGAAGAACAAAAAAACGCAACAAAAAATTGACTGTTCCATACTCTTTTAGTTCTTTCCTCGCTCAACTTTTTTCATCCAAAAAAAGACCCACCTAAATATACCCACATTCGTACCCACGTCTATCCCGTATTGCTAATAGATAATTAATCGTAGAGTTTTTCTTCATATAAATAAATGCCAACTATTAAGTTTTGAGAATATACATAAAGCTCTCTATACATGATAGAGCGAATATAAAATATTTTAAAAGCGTCTTGCATGGCTGATCTGTTTACCGGGTCCACTAAAGTGACATTGTTTTAATACCTACATGTCATCAAGAAACGTGCGTGGCACATGAATTGAAACAAATGTATAGAAGAGAGTTTAGCACGAGCATGCCGCGCGAGCATTGCAACTATATTTGTTATGTTTGATTTATTTTATACATATGCGTGCACACACGTGCCTTTGCTAGTATTTGAAATAAACTCAGCCTTATATTTGTTGATGGAAATGGAAAGAGAGGAAACCGCACCGAGGGCATTAGCAGGCCCATTACGAATTGGACTAGAAGTCAAACGATGATCCAGTCCGATTCGATTCCTAGCTAGTTTCTTTCACAGGGCCGACGGACACGGCAGAGATCTTCTTCCTGCTTATAATAAAAATAAAAACCCGCCACGGTCTCCCCTGCTAGCTTCTCGATCTTGCATTAATTGGGCGCGCGCTTCTTGTCGTCAACCCCCCCGCCAGCGCAGATGGAGGGAGTCGGCCTGCGCGGTGTGCCTGGAAGGGTACACCGCCGGCGACGCGTTGAGGACGATGCCGTGCGCGCACGCGTTCCACGAGGGGTGCATCGTGGAGTGGCTCTCCGTCAGCTCCGCCTGGCCGCTCTGCCGCTTCAAGCTGCCCACCCAGGCCGAGGACGACGCCGCCCAGGCCCAACAAGCGCCTCATCAAATTTGATTTGATTTCTTTAATTTGTCCT
Source organism: Echinochloa crus-galli (assembly GCA_900205405.1). NCBI lineage: Eukaryota > Viridiplantae > Streptophyta > Magnoliopsida > Poales > Poaceae > Echinochloa > Echinochloa crus-galli. The sequence continues at coordinate 682,389 of OAMR01000430.1, read as the reverse complement.
AGCCGTTGTTAGTCACGTTGATGCTTGGTTTTGACTGTGGTCATTGTCGCCGACCCCTGTCTGAATCTGACACAGCCACACAGGTTGACGGTACAGTATGTTCTTTGGAACTTGATGTCGGCAAACATGAGTGCTCGTTGCTAAGACAGTGAGTTCCGGCGACGATTTGAATCATGGGGGGCGCATGTTACGTGATGGATCGACTGGATAGTTGGCATGTGGAGGCTATGCATGTGCACTTGGGTGAGCAGCAGCCACCGTGCACAGCGTCGTCACTACAAGAAAGACGCAAACTTTCCCGACATTTTCTGTTTTCATATGGCCAACAGTTTATTAAACTGTCAGAAAACATAAAGAAATGCGCAGAGAAAAGATCGACTTTCAGCCAAAAAAAATACTAATAAAGGGCACTAAAACTGTTAATCATTTATAGAAGTAGCATCAAGATCCTGTAGTTTGTGCATGCAGCAAAGTGTGGGATCCTGGCAACATGCATGATGCATCCACGAGTAAGTAGTACAGAACCCAATGATTCCATGAGGAACTGGCTGCCAGGTCCATTGCTTTTTGCTACCCAGGGACCATTAGATTAGCTTCTTGCCTTCTTCCGGTAAGTTGCATGTATGATTTCTCATGATCGAGAAGAAACAGTTAGATGCTTTTTCCAACATAACTTGCTATAGGCGGTGTTTAGTTCATGTGAAAAGAGAAAAAGTGAAGTGAAAATGTCACATCGGACACTGTATCACTTTTCGTTTGTTTGTGGTAAACATTGTCCTACCATGACCTAACTAGGCTTAAAAGATTCGTCTCGTCGTGTACATCAAAACCATCTAACTAGTTTTTTTATTTATCCACGTTTAGTACTCCATGCATGAGGAGAGAGATTTGATGTGTTAGGTGAATAGTGAAGTTTGGAGAGAGAATTTTTGAAAGTTTGGTGATGGGATGGGGAACTAAACAGGACCAGTTGGTAAAGTTTTTTATATTTTAGAAATTAACTCGCATTAATTTTCAATGGTGTAATTAAGATGTTCTTGTTGACCAGACGTCTATGGTGAGTTGGTGACTTCGTGCCTCCTTTCTCCACTCCCTCTCAACAGCATGCTAGAATATTGATAGCTTGCAGTTTTTTTAAAAAAAATAGAATATTGATAGCTTGTCGTTTTTAAGAAAAACGCTACTCACCACAGTAGCTACAGGATCTTGCGCGCATGGATATGATATATGATGCCTTCATCTTCACGAAGCTAGCATCCTCGACCTCCCCTGATCGAAAGCAGATCACCGGCCGGAGGACGAACATGGCGGAGAGATCGGCCGCGCATGATTGCTCCCATCGACAGGACGGGACGGTGCCTCCCTTTCGCGACCGCGCGACAGCCTAACAGCAACCTACACCAAAAGGCCCGGCCCGGGGCGCGTGCACAAGCGGCGAGCCCCCATCCTATGGCCCATATGCTGCGTCTAGCTCGTTTCAAGATCTGGGATCTGAAGAAGATGCATCATCATCACTGTACCATCACGTACGCCGGTGATGGGCGCAGATCATGAGCGACCACCGTCGTCCGTGTTCAAACAGCAGCAGGTAGGTCGCTGTTGATGCGTGACTCGTTCTATCGTTCAGCAAGTACTGCAGTCACTGTTTGCTGGGCAACTTGAGCAATGCATCAATTTGGGCCCTTCAAACCAAACGTGCAACGGTCAGCACTTAGCCATGTATGTGTAGTAGACTGGTTTTGTACACTTCTTATCAATGTATACGTATACTGTTGTTCTGAACTTCTGATTGCATACTGTAGGCTCATGCCCGCTACTGCAAGTCTGCAACCCAACAGTTGTGGAGTAGCGCGCAATCGACGAGCGCAGTGAAGACTAGCACACAATATCTCCACTGTATCAACTGGGACTAGCACACAATATCTCCACTGTATCAATTGGGTACTGGGCAACTGACTAACACAACAGTTCATGATGCTGATATGCTTGACAAAGATCGCTATAAATCTGGGGGACCAGTCCCTCCCAATTGCTGATAGAATGGCATCTTGCCCACCAAATCGTACAATCTCATCACATCATTTGTGAATTATTAGGACAGCGATATAAACGATGACAAGCAACATCTTTGCTGGATCTTATCTTAGGATAGCCAAATAATACACGGCAAAATGTTATCTGTAACCAGTACGCATTGCATAGCAGTTTTCGGGTCATTTTACAAGCAAAACGAATTTGCCAACTGCTCTTTGGGTACCAAGCAAGTTACAGATAAAGAAGATTAAAAAAGGAGGAAATTTTTCACTACCTACTAGTGATATTTCTCTTATCTATGCTTAGTCTTGGTTTGAAGGTAACTGGAAACTAATATGAGGCGAGGTCAGAGAATAGCATCAGGTCGCCGTTGGAGATTAATTGGGTATCCTTTGAGAGTTCGGGTGGTGGGGAAGAAGACAATCCTATCTTCCTCAGCTTCTTCCCAGCTGCAGATTCAAGAGCACACAATTCAATCAAAGTGGTGTCCAGTTTGGAAGACACAGACAGATTGATATTTCATCTTACAATTATCAAAATCCTATGGCTCCAAAAATAATGTAGAAATTTAGAAGATAAGGATTCCTTACCTAAAGCGTGTGACAAGATGATGGAGGAAAACAGAAACAACAACCCGGGCAAGCTCATAGCCTGGGCACAGGCGAGGTCCACCACCAAAGGGAGTGAACAAACTGGCCCCTACCTCGTTCTGAAGTTTATTCTTACTCTGCACAATGATAGCCATAAATTATTTTTCATATACTTTTTTAGAGAAATTATTCGAATATATGTGACTGGGCGACTCAGAATGACAATATTTTTACTTCCATAAGCCAGCACATAACAAAGAATATGCAGAGCAGTAGCAATCTAAGAATGTACAAGTACCTGCCATCTCCAAGGGTCAAAGGTCCGAGCATTCTCATAGTGTTCAGTATTAAGGTGCACGGCTCGGAATGAAGCAAATATTTTGCAGCCCTTTGGAATAATGTAGTCTGATGAACGAAACAACGAATGAATATCCCTGATAAAATTTTGGGAAACTTGAAGACGGTTTCTGTAGAAATACCTTTAAAATGAATATCAGTATTTGCACGCCTAAATACCCCACTAATTAAGTTAGCCACACGCAGTGTTTCATTTATCACCTGCAAAAATGCAGAAAAAAACTGTGCTAAAATGTTCTTTTAAGAGAGTTATTTTTGCAAATACGAAACTGCTAGAGAGATGGTGCCTTGGCCATGGAAAGCAATTCAAGAAACTAGGGGCTCGAGAATTATTACACATTGTGTAAATGGCATCGACTTGTAATCACTCCATTCCAGTGGTTGATTTTTTCCTTTTATGTCTCTGATATTGTCGTGCTCTTCCTGTAAATTGAGCAAATAAATATCTGGGATCAAAAGCAGGATAACGTTTTGGACCATGAGGTATAACTATGTCATTTTAAAATACTATAAAAACAAAGGTTTCATCAGGTGGCTCAAAATTCAGATAGTTGCCATTTTTTTTTTTACAAACTCACCGGTAGAGCCACTGATCCAGGCAGAGCCGGTGATGGCTAATTGGCTATAACATGTTCCAGAAAGAAATCAGTAGTAGTTGTGCTCATAGCAGATTCATTCTTAAACAACAAGAAGGTAAGGATATAGGCAACATCACATCAGTAGCTAATCCAGGATGCTCATAGAGAATCAAACAAATTGGACAGTAACCTTGCAGTGAACAAACTGTTATCTGAACTGAAAAGGCTGCACTAGAATTCGACCTAAAAACACAAGCCGGCTGGACCAGATTTTCTGTTAGACAAAGACTACTAGAAGTGATGTATGACAGATTAAGTTAATCTAGCCCTCCATTATAATAACATATTATTGAAATCAGTTGACGTATCCTCCCCAATGTCCAAGCTAATTTGACTCTCGACGGTACCTACCACCACACGTGCACAAGGATTGTGCTATTGCCACCGAACATTGCAACAAAGGATTAGTTCTATCTAACTACAAGAACATATGTCTTATGATTCCTACCTTGAGCTGCGCCAGCGCAGTTGGCGTCTCGGTGAGGAACTTGACAGCAAGCGTCATGAGCACGGACGTCGTCTCGTAGCCAGCCACCAGCAGAGACAGGCTGAAATCCACCATTTCTTCAACTGAGAAGCTCCCACCCTCTGCTTCAAGAAGCTCCTCCACCATGTCCTTCTTCTCCCTCTTCTCCTCATCCTCCCCTTTGGCGCCACCATTTTCCACCTTCTCATCCATCCTCTTCCTTATCACCTCCCTAAGAGCCCCGGCCACCTTCTTCCTCGCCTGAATCGGATCAACCATCACACTTAAATACTTAATTGAGAGCAAACGCAATGCGCATCCGCATCGGATGAAATAAATCGGGGGGAACGGAAGGCAAACGGGCAAGCACCTTGAGGGCCTGGCCGTAGGTGGTGAAAGGC
>OAMR01000430.1:657291-667635 GCA_900205405.1 Echinochloa crus-galli | reverse complement strand
ATGGAAAAAGTTATTGTAAAACAAAAGCCCAGAATAAGAGGGTCTTCAATGTGAATAGGCAAAAAATGCTACCAATATTTTTAATAAATTTTATAGAACAGAGTTATTGTTATAATTTTTCACAAAAAAATAGTACAGCAATCTTCTGAAAATAGGTAGAAAAGTTTATGCTCAAAGCTTATTGTGAATTAAAATGCTAAAGGTACACTCCTGTAAATGAAATTAGAAGCACAGCAAGAATGCCAAAAAAGCAACATGGATTGTGACTGGGAGGAGCTGCACAAAGATTGCCCTGGTGCAAACATGTCAAAAAAATATGGCAGGCCATTAATTTAGTGAACTAAAGTGAAACAAATCAGCAGGAAAATCAAAAATAAAAAGAAAATGTGCTAACCAGCCAAATCTGACTGAATCTATTAGTTAGTACTATCAACACATATGGAACAAACCATACCATTCTTACAAGACATATACTTCTAGTTTTCATTAAGGTGATAAGCCCATAATTAAAAAGGTTGCTATGCACCCCAACTTTTTGACACAAATTCTTTTGTAAAAACGTTTGCTAGAGAAGTTATACAGAGAACAATACTTTGGCAATGGAACTTATACAAAAACTTATAGGATAAAATTTTCTAAGAAACCTTATACTGTATGACTTTGCTTATATAACATATATGAAAATATTATCGAGTAAAAACTTTCTCAGAAAACTTATAAGAACTTTACTTTGCTTAAGGAACTTATATACAGAAAAAATATCAAGTAAAACTTTTTATAAAAATGTTCTGCAATCAAATAGATTGTCCCAAGGGCCCCATATTCGGACAAATTGATAAGTCTGGCATTCCCAGCCCACCAAGCAAAGCCGGTGGTTTCTTGGTCACGACCAGCTAAAACGAAAGTTCCATTAAAGAGCGTTGCCACGTGGTAGAACCTCCTCAGGGAATATAAGATTTTCATGAGGCTGATCCTGAGCTGCCATCCACGCACGAATACCCTCGTTTAAAAGAATATTTTTGGTGTAGAAAGTCTCAAATTCAGGATCTTCCGCTGCACGGATTTCCTGGGAAACGAAGTCATAGGCACGTAGGTTCAGAGCCAGGCCAACTACGCCAATAGCACTCATCCATAAACCGGTGACGGGTACAAATAGCATAAAGTTCTACTGTATACTTTCATGTAACAAACATTTTAGAATAAAGTTAGTCCATAATATTCTTTCTAGATAGCTTTTACACAAAACTTCTACTGTATACTTTCAATAAAACTTTTTACAAAGAAAAGAACCCGAACTTTTCTAAACATTTTTTCCATAAACTCTTCTACACAATTATAATGAATATTGTCAATGTTATCTAGAAAACTATGAACACTTAAACTTTTCTACATATAGTTTTGTGTATAATGTTTTTAGATAACATTGTATATAACATTTTCTTAGAAAAACATTTATACATAACTTTTCTAACGAAAACTTCATTCCTATAACTTTTAGTTCAAAACTTCTCCAAAACACATTTCAGAAAATTCCTAACAACTGTTAATGAATACTCATTTAGAAAATTTCCTAGCAACTTATCATGAAAACTTAAACAAACCTTCTTGACTGAATTTTTTACAGAAGCTTTAGAGGTAAAAACTTATTTACATATTTTCTCCATTGGTCTATATAACTTGTGCAATAACCTTTTCCAAAAGAGATTTTGTAGAAAAAAATTTATCAAAGATATCTTTCTATAAAAATTTAAAGTAAAACTTTCTCACAACTGATATAGTAAGACCTTTTGACATAATTCTTTTATGAAAAAAGTTTACTGGAGAACATTGATTAGAAAATTTAGATGGCCAGCATGCTTTGCTTAAAGAATATATACATAAAACCTATTAAATTAAAGTTTCTTGAAAAACTTAGGTATGAGATTGTTTTGGTAGAAAACATTAAGGATATAACTTACAAAAAAAAGAAAAACCGATCAAGTAAACCATTCTCACAAAATTTTTATTATAAATATTTTCATGAAAAACTTAGGAATGTTATTTTCATGAAAAACTTAGGGATGAAACATTATTTGAAACGTCAGCAAGAAAAACTTTCATATAAAATACATTATTTTTTTTCTTTTCCACAAGACTGGGCAAAAACACTGAAAACTGACAATGACAGCACAACACATGAAACATTTGAGTTATGTTGGACACCTAAGGAGGAGAGTACAAATTAGTATCCACTAAACCAAAAGGCCTAATCAAGAATTAAGATACTATTCCAAAAGCCAAAATGAGAGCATGCGAGCAGCAGTAATGAGCAGGGATCCAAAGGGGAAAAACCTGTAATAGTACCTCCAGAATGTAGCCGTACTCTAGTGAAATCCATTCGGTCTCCATGGCAGCAGGACGCAACGAGCAAAACAGACACGAAAACAAGCCCGGTAGTGGCTCAATGTCTCATGCTATTTGCTGTCTTCCATGTGGCTTCCTGAAGACATGGATCCACCGCCACATCAAGAATTAAGTTGCATGGAAAAAGTTATTGCAAAACAAAAGCCCAGGATAAGAGGGTCTTCAATGTGAATAGGCAAAAAATGATACCAATATTTTTAATAAATTTTATAGAACAGAGTTATTGTTAGAATTTTTCACAAAAAAATTGTACAGCAATCTTCTGAAAATAGGTAGAAAACTTTATGCTCAAAGCTTATTGTGAATTAAAATGCTAAAGGTACACTCCTGTAAATGAAATTAGAAGCACAGCAAGAATGCCAAAAAAGCAACAAGACTTTGAAAATGGAATCTAACCAATTAATGCTTCTTCCAGTAGCAGAATTACCTTAAAAGTATGTAGATAACTTCTGACAGAAAACTGTCCATCTGGTTAAAACCTAAAACTATACATCATATCATCTCAAATAAATCTAATATACACATAACCTGCATGCGGTATATTGCTGTCAGGATCTCGCCAAATTCCTAGCAGAACTTTGCCAATGGCGCAGAGTAATCCTAGAAATCATCTAATCAGGCATATATTGTTTGTTCCTTTCTACGTGACAGCGAAATGGGAAAAAAAAGGCATGTGACTGAGAAGATGGAGAAGGGTAGGTGGAGTAGCAGAGGCTGCATGCTCACCATGGGATTGGTTCCCGTGGCTGTACTTGAGGCCGGTCGCAACACACAATGGTCGTGGGACGATGGATCCAATCCAGCCAGTTCTCTTGTCAACGAAGGCCTCAACAGGTAGCCATCTCGATCCACAAGGGGCCTTCTCGATCTGACGCTGCAAGCCTTCCCTCTTGCATACCCACGCGTGTGGGCTCGCCATTCGCTCCCGCGCTGAGCTCCACCAGCCGCCTCGATATGCGCAGGCGTGCTCCGCCGGGGTCGACGCCGCCGCTCGCGTGCAAAATCCGCCGCTGCCGCACGCGGCCGTCGCCGCTGCGCGCGAGAGCTTCACCGGGACCGCTGCCCGCGGGCGAGCGAGCTCCGCCGGGGGCGCCTCCACGGGCCACGCGACCTCCGTCCCCCCGAGGCCGCCGCTGGTCGCCTCCCTGAGCTAGCGACCTCCGCTGGCCGCTACCCCGTGCCGGCGTGCCCTCTCCTCCGGATCTGGATCGGGAGAGAGAGGAAGAGAGGAAAGAGAAAGGGAATGGAACCTGCTGGAAAGAAAAAGGAAATGAAGGGGAGGGAGGAGGAGAGATCGAGAGGGGTGAGACGTGGTGGGCAGTGTAAGCGTGGTCGGATCGACTGCAAGTTACGGTGTGTGCGGTCGACTTTATGCTCAAAGCTTATTGTGAATTAAAATGCTAAAGGTACACTCCTGTAAATGAAATTAGAAGCACAGCAAGAATGCCAAAAAAGCAACAAGACTTTGAGAAAATGGAATCTAACCAATTAATGCTTCTTCCAGTAGCAGAATTACCTTAAAAGTATGTAGAGAACTTCTGACAGAAAACTGTCCATATAACTCTTTCATTTAATTTTTTTATTGATAATTATTTTATAAACAGCTTGTCAGGAGAAGTTTCTATAAATATATTTTCAAGAATAGTTTGGAACTACTACGGGACTCTTACATACAATTTGTCTTCAAAAACATCTACAAATCAAACTACCAACCTTTTATCTGCAAAAGTCATGTAAAGCAGGTAGCCATCTCGATCCACAAGGGGCCTTCTCGATCTGACGCTGCAAGCCTTCCCTCTTGCATACCCACGCGTGTGGGCTCGCCATTCGCTCCCGCGCTGAGCTCCACCAGCCGCCTCGATATGCGCAGGCGTGCTCCGCCGGGGTCGACGCCGCCGCTCGCGTGCAAAATCCGCCGCTGCCGCACGCGGCCGTCGCCGCTGCGCGCGAGAGCTTCACCGGGACCGCTGCCCGCGGGCGAGCGAGCTCCGCCGGGGGCGCCTCCACGGGCCACGCGACCTCCGTCCCCCCGAGGCCGCCGCTGGTCGCCTCCCTGAGCTAGCGACCTCCGCTGGCCGCTACCCCGTGCCGGCGTGCCCTCTCCTCCGGATCTGGATCGGGAGAGAGAGGAAGAGAGGAAAGAGAAAGGAAATGAAGGGGAGGGAGGAGGAGAGATCGAGAGGGGTGAGACGTGGTGGGCAGTGTAAGCGTGGTCGGATCGACTGCAAGTTACGGTGTGTGCGGTCGACTGGAAATACAACATTGCGCTCTCGGGACCTGTTGGAGGCATAATTCATTTGAGCGAGATCATCTGCGGATTTGTGCGCACCACACCAACTCAAGCGCGGCATCGACTTGAGTTTTTTTAACCAGAATTGATACTGTTATGTGCTATCCTGTACCCCACTTGTGATCACAAGCAAGTGGTGACATAGGATAGGAAGCAGATCCCAATTTTTTACTTGCAGCGAATCACTGCCGCTAGGGAACTGGGGGGCCGGTCGCACCTGAAGAAATCTGCAAGCTTTACCAAATCGCCAAAACGATCCTTCCGTATCTTTCACCCTTTCAGGTCAGCCAGGAAGAGGACAACCCAAGAAACTCAAAACTAATAAAGCCATATACTTATATGATAGCAATAGGAAAAGAGGGAGGGAAAGGGAACAAGAGAAAATGGTGGACCCTTTGAAGGGCCTGCTGCTCCAGAATACAGACTTGATGATGCTGTTGCCTGGCTGCCCGGGTGGTGTCTCTCTCCTCTCTCTTCTATTCTATTCTCTTTCGTGGATGGAGTCAATTCCTGGCAAGATTTGGAGCAAATCTGCCCCGGATCTTGCTTTTCCATGCGGTGGGATTTTCTTAGTCATCACATCTCTTTTTTCCTCTTTCCTTCACTTTCCCTCATATCTCCTGGAATCCTTCTTTCATGTGCCTGTATGTATATATATCAACCACACTCACACCCTTCAAAAGCCAAAGCAAAGCCTCTCCATGCTACCAAGCACATACACATATCCTCCCTGCTTTTTAGTTTCCTCTACAACTCTTCCTCTCCGCAGCTGCTCATAGCATCCTTCTTCCTAGTCAGATACAAGAACACGAGCAGTTTCTACGATATGGCGGTGGCCACAGAGAGCCCGTTCCATGTACTGGCCGTGGATGACAGCCTCCTTGACAGGAAACTCATCGAGAGGCTCCTCAAGACCTCTTCCTTCCAAGTCACCACTGTCGATTCCGGGAGCAAGGCAATGAATTCTAAAATGCCACCTTTTCAAACCAAATTATCCATCACATAAATCAATGGCAAGCAAATCAGTATGAGATGCAAACGGGCTTATAGGTAGGTAGTCACAACGGCATCATAGATTAAACATACAAAAAAAATACTGAACAAGAACAGATAATTACCCATGAAAACACATTCTGATAATCACAGACTATTGCATGCCTGGCATGACAGGATATGATCTGCTCAAGAAGATCAAGGTAAAATTCCCCCAACTAAGCTAGGATTTCTTGGTATGACGCAGCGATGATCCGCTGAAGACAATAGGGCCTAAATATGCATGTTTGGTTTGTTTAAAGCAGGAATCATCGTCTCTAAAAGATATCCCAGTGGTGATCATGTCGTCTGAGAACATCCCTTCAAGGATCAATAGGTGAGCACTCTTATGGATCTATATGTTATCTCCTGATGTTTTATGAACAAATCAAAGTTAAGTCTGCAGAAATACTAGTGAGTGACTGAGTAGAGGTAAAGAAAGAAAGCAAATTTACCATTTAAGAGAAACGTTTGTGCATAGCTGAGGGCCTGTGTTACAGGGAATTACTACATGATTAGAAAACTTTTAGAGAGTTAAAGTTCCTTTTTTTTCTGTATGGATACAGAAATGAATATGTTTAGGGCCAAATTGGATATGGAAATCTCTCCAAATCCTTAATGATTTGGCGTCACATGTGCGTTGTATAATAGAGGAACCACCGCCCCACACATGACACAGCTCACACTGTCCTAGTATAATCTCGACATGTCTGGTCTAAACTAATAAAAAAGATATGGAATGATACGCATGTCGATCTTGTAGATGATCTTCCATATTGCCGTATCAATGAAACAGGTTTATTGATGCAGACAGCTCACTAGCACCACTCGTCTTTGTCCGGGTTTATTCTTTTTCTAGTTGCACAACACAAGCGGCGAAAAGAAAGTCGTTTTCTTTTTTGAATTGAGCAGCGAAAAGAAACTTGAGAGGACAGTAGAGTCAAATAACGAATCAATAGATATGATTTATACAAAAAAAATTGTGGAATATAAAAACGTGCATAGATGTAAAAACACTATAGTTCCATATCTTAATTGCATATGATCCCTGACCCGTTTCTGATTTTGATGTTCTGAATCAGATGCCTGGAGGAAGGAGCGGATGAATTTTTCCTAAAACCAGTGCGGCTATCAGACATGAGCAAGCTGAAGCCCCACATACTGAAAAGCAGATGCAAGGAGCACTACCACCAGGAAGAGCACCAGCAAAGCGACAGCAACAGCAACGAATGCAGTAACCCCACGAACAACAGCAGCAGCGATAACAGCAACAACCGAAAGAGAAAGGTAGAAGACGACGAAGAAATTTTGCCCCAGACAAACAGATCAAGGCATAGTTAGCTGCAAGCTGATTATAGGAGAACTAACCACCCTTTTTTCACCCTTTATTCTTTCTTTACCTTGGCCTTTGGCCTACTAATTTGTAACACAGACGTTAGCCCTTGACTTGCAAAATACAATGGAATCCGTAAATGGATACTGCTTGAATCGAATCAGTTATCAGATGACAGCAGAGATAAAAAGACTAACAGGGCATCTGACACAACATGTGCCAAACTTTCCGAGAAACATATGAAACTGACAGAGATAACTTACGACGGGATTAGTTTTCTTACTGTTTCTAAGCTTAGACTGGAGACAAGTACTTACATAGGACAATATAGTAGGGTAGTAAATTTGCTGCAGGGCAATTTTTCCCAACACCTTACAGAGAACTTCATCCTACATAATTGGCCTAGAAGGGCAGTATCATCTGCCGAGAGGTGATTGTTACTGACTGCTTGTGAGAAACTTCATCACAGAAACCCACAGACTACTCAGTAAATACACCGGTATGTCACATGGTTCGCGGTAAGCTCACTGTCATATGTAACTTTAACAACAGTTCCCTTCCCAAGGCCATAGTAGCGAGCAACAGCATCACTCTCCAGCATGCGAGGCAACTGAAAGATACAGGCAACAATTTTAGTAGAGTGGCATGGAATTACTTCAAAAGAAGTACAGCTAAGCTAACTCTATCAACAGAAATATCCTAACTCTATCAAAAGAAATATCCAAAGGAAACAACCCAGCTAATAACAAGTGTTCAGACATGTTAAGAATCCACTAACCAAAATAAATGAATGCAATATCCCCACAGCTTCTATAAACATATTGTTAGACATTTTTAATTTATGATACCATTTGTAAGGAGCCTACAACTTAAAATAAGAACCCACATTTTTTTTGCAAGGAGAACCCACATAAATTTGACATTGCAATCAAACAAGTTTTCTTTATATATCATAACAGTACTCCCACTATGGAAATATGGGAGGATCATCAATTTCAATGAATCAGGTTACGTTTTAAAGAGATGCATAAACGCAACATTTCCATGTGACAAAGGCACATGGTAATATCACAGTTCATTGACAGTCTCAATCATGACATCCAGAACGAACACTAAGATAATTGCAGTCACCCTTATGGCCATGATCATGTTGCAAACAACATCAAGTGCTGAAATTATGGTGTTACAGTAAAAACTTGGCAAGTATCATGAAAAGCAACAGCCTTCAGCCTACAGCAGGCTGCATTATTGCATTCCACAAGTGTAACAAAAGAAGGCTACAAAATTTGCATAGCGCCATGATTTCCAATGCCAGTCCAATAAAGCAGTAAGAGATTACAAAGTAACTTTTAAGAAAAGATAGAGGAATATACCTGTGAATCCACCACATTGTACTCCTTCAGGAGCTTGGCTTTCTCCTCTGCAGTCAACACTTCATGCTTGGGCTTCAGGACATGCTTAGTAATGTTCACCAGTAATTCCGTGATCTACCATTGGAATAGTAAATTGATTTGAGCACGGATATTAATATATCTCTTGGCAAAAATAAAAGAATATTAATATAAATTAAACAACAAGATATCAACTTTACATGATAAAAGTTCTAATGCCGTGAACAAGCACTTGACATTAAGACCATAATTTTCAGAAGAACTCAAGAACACAGTGAAAATTCAGATAACCATACTGTGGCCAGTACCATTACTGATCGCACAGAAAGCAATATAAGCTACTTGCTGTTATTATTAAGGGATGGGCATTGTACTTACAAGCAAAATGTGAAGAGCAACCAACAGATTAGACAAAACCCACCTGGAATATGTCAATATTAAGGGATGGGCGTCGTAGTCGTCGTCGACGGCTGGGGCGGGGTCGGGGGCGGCGCCGTTGGGCGCGAGCGCGGCGGCGGCGGCTGTGCTCTCCGCGGAGTCCATGGTGAGCGCTGATTGCTGCGAGGGGAGGAACTGCTTCATTTCTCCTGTTGGGTTGAGTGGGTGGGGCTTTGGGTGAAGTGGCGATTGGCGAGTGAGACAAAAGGGGAAAACGAGTAAAATTAGGCTAATGTATTGACTAATGAATAGAAAATGATATCGCATCAGAATGTCTTTTTTGATGAAAGTAGGCTAATGTACGTATTGACTAATGAACATTTTTCTGTTACTTTATTTCATCTGCCAAATGTATATTATAACTTCGTTCCAGCAGATCATATTACCATGATAACAAATAGGGATAGAATTACAAATGTGAAGCCACCAACAAAAATCCGCCAACAGTGCTGGCTGGTGGTTTCAGCTCTTGGTTAAGTATCAACTACAGAATGAACAAGTTGTGTCTTCATTCACTCTGAAGCACACGCGTTACTTTGCCTGGTGAAAAGGCTCCAGCACTGGGAACAGCTTCTCTAACTTTGCATTTGAGAGGACCTTGTTGGGGTCCAGCTCCAGGCGTGCCTTGTTATATGCATCGACAGGGAAACGCTTCCTCAACCTCGCCTGGAGTTCAGCTAGTTCATCCTTGTCCTTTGGAACCTAGGGAGAAATGGAGACTGATTAATCAATAGGAATGAAATTTGTTGCAGATAAACAGCTCAGCCAGGTGTGTGTGCAAGTAAAGAGGCCATTCTCATGAAATTGACCAGATTAATGTTATTTTCAATCATGTGTTTATTCTAAAGATCTGAAATACTATCTGCATAAATATTAAAACCAGCTGTACAAGTTGCTACCTCAATTTTGGCCCAGTGTTCGTATGCAGAATAATCATCCCAGAGACTTTGCACCAGGCTCCTGTAATTGAAGAACTCCTCCGTAATTTCCTTCCTTTGGCGAGCATCTGAAGTTGGCAAGTACATTATAATACCAACCTGCATAGATCTCAGTATGTTGGTCATTGAGACAAACATTGGTGTAAAAGAGAATTGGGTTTCACAGGCCATCGATGGCTAATAATTCATTAGAAGAAGCAAGAGGCACAGAACTTTCCAAAGCAGTTGAGAGATGTAATGTGCAACTTCTTCACAATGTATGTGATTGTCCCAGAAACATGGGAAAGATAACATGGAAGAAAAGGATTTCCTCATATGTTGCCAAAGCAGGAAGCAAGACAGCAAATTCTACTTTCGCCCATATATTTGTCGTAGTAGGAAGCAAGAGAGCAAGTTCTACTACTATATTTAGCAGAAATGATCAGAAGGGAGCACAATGAATTCTAAAATGCCACCTTTTCAAACCAAATTATCCATCACATAAATCAATGACAAGCAAATCAGTATGAGATGCAAACG
>OAMR01000430.1:641125-653465 GCA_900205405.1 Echinochloa crus-galli | reverse complement strand
CAGTATGTTGGTCATTGAGACAAACATTGGTGTAAAAGAGAATTGGGTTTCACAGGCCATCGATGGCTAATAATTCATTAGAAGAAGCAGGAAGTGCAGAACTTTCCGAAGCAGTTGAGAGATGTAATGTGCAACTTCTTCACAATGTATGTGATTGTCCCAGAAACATGGGAAAGATAACATGGAAGAAAAGGATTTCCTCATATGTTGCCAAAGCAGGAAGCAAGACAGCAAATTCTACTTTCGCCCATATATTTGTCGTAGTAGGAAGCAAGAGAGCAAGTTCTACTACTATATTTAGCAGAAATGATCAGAATTCAGAAGAGAGCACAATGAATTCTAAAATGCCACCTTTTCAAACCAAATTATCCATCACATAAATCAATGACAAGCAAATCAGTATGAGATGCAAACGAGCTTATAGGTAGGTAGTCACAACGGCTGCATAGATTAAACATACAAAAAAGAATATTGAACAAGAACAGATAATTACCCATGAAAACACATCATCTTCTTCAGAGCTTGATGCTGGGCTCATTGGACTCTTGCTGTGGGCAGTCCAGCGCTGCTCAATTGGTCTCAATCCATCAGTACTTTTACTCTCTATATACTCCAGATCCTTCATACTTGGCTTTGCTAGGGTTCCTGTGGGGAAGCAGTTTTCAGAAACCCACTGCTGCCCACCACAATCAAAACCCAGTATTTCATCACTCCAGGCCTCCAGCCCATGCGATACCCTTCAGACTTCTTCCAATACTCAGCTTCTGCTTTATTGACTTTCATCACATGATCTTTATCCAGTGGATCAAGGGCAAGCAGCTTATCCCTCAGTTCAGTAAATGAAAGTGCATCTATTTCCGGGTCATTACTTTCTGTTTCAGTTCTGAAAAGCATCTATAAGCTGGCGTACGTGAAAAAACAAACGAACAAATATCTATAATACAGCTAGAAAATTCTGCAGAAAACTACATAATTTCAAAGTTACTTCACTTGAGTAGAACAAATGTCTCCAACAGCATTTGTGTATGCCAGTTTACTGGGTACTCAATAATTTTGTTTTCCATGCATATGGATTTTAAAGTAAAGGAACTGAATGCTTGAAGGTACTATGTTGGTATACTAATTAACTAAATAGCAGCAACAAAAGCCCCAATTTAACTTCTTGTATCACCATTTTTTTTAGTGAAAAGGCAAGGAAAACACCCCTTCATAATTTCAATTAGAGAAACTCATAACACATCCATCAAGTATTACATAGAAATGAAACCTTCCTCTGAGAGTAATTAAGCAAAGAAAACTCCTAACAGAAGAACAGAACTAGCAGGTTCACTCACAAACTACCATCTTTTCAGCTGGCAATGCCTAGCAGGTGCTACTGCACCATTAGAATACATGTAGCGACATTTGATGTATCACTCATCACAGTCATCAGACAAATACAACTCTTCAACTGGAGTCACCTCTTATTTCTGCACATGTGTCTCAATAAAGGGAAGAAACTTAAGAAACGAGTGGACAGACTCAGACTAAAATGATGCAGGGACAAACTAATATTTAAATGGATACAACAGTTTCAAGAGCACAATTATTAATTACTAAAGTCAATTCAATTTCTATGTGAGAATATTTAATCTGATTCTTCAGTAAGAGAATAGCAAGTAAAGATGCAGTTGCATATAGAAGACCATGGCACCATTGATACTTGGATTCTCAAACCATAACAAGTGTACGTACCTATATTTTTTCAGCGACTCACGATAAAGGTTACGAACATGCTGTAAAGCTTCATCCTTTCCATATTTTGATGTCAACTTTGGGGTCTTCCACTTCGAGGGAGGATTGCATCGGACAACAACTGTGTCAGTATATGGAATCCACAAGTACTTGATATGTTTGTTTTCAGAGAGCCACTTCCTGCAAACGAGGAGAAAGGAAGAAATTTGAGGATGTTACAACTGCATAGGCGAACATATCATATAGTTGAATAAAGATTGACACCAAGAAGCATTACTTGTGGTTTTTCTTGACTTCATCTGCAGTGGAAACAAATGTATGTTCCACAAGCTGGTGTCTTTCTACACACTGAAGAGTAACTTCTGTGACAACACCCAGGCCACCAAGTCCACAGCGAGCAAGATAAAACAACTCAGGATCCTTCTCCCTTGATAACTCTATTGTCCCTTTGGCAGGGGTAACCAGTTTCATACTAATGACTTGCTCGTCAACAGGAGGCAATCTTGCACCGGTGCCATGGGCACCAACCTGCATTCAATCATGAACAGAAATTAAGCCTGAACTACACAATTTGCAAAAGAATATTGGGACTGGCTACAATTGGAGCTCCCAGGCATTAGGATGAGAAGAGCTTTCAGGAAAGGGCATGGAACAATCCTATAAAACTACTGGTAAAATGACTGGCAGCTTCTGGAACAATCATTTCAATCCCCTCAGCAGGCCATCTCAGTTACATTTTTCTACTATCTTAACACCCTAGTAATTATAGACAAATTTCGAACATTTCATTGAAGTGGTTAATCCAACCTAGTAGAGCAAATTTGTGCCAGGAGTGTCTAGTAAATTACCATTCTAGTCTCAATCCATCAGTACTCTTAATCAGTGGCACAACGAGAAACAGCTGTTTGGAACTTGGAAATAAGAAGGGTGATGTCTTTTTGGCAACAGACCTGAATGAAGCCTGCGACCTGCTGCTCCCGAATGGATGCAAAGTTCTGCAGCGTGAGGCCATGTTCCCGGAGCGCGTCAACTAGCTCCGCGACACGAATCCCCGCCTGCACCGTGACCGTCTTCTTCTTCACGTCGACGTCGAGCACCTTGTCCATGAGCGCGAGGCTGACCATTCCGGCCCGGGAGAGGCCGAGGCCATTGGGGGACAGCCCGGACCCGAGCGGCCTGAGCTTGCGGCGCTCCTTCTTGTGGAGGGCGTCGGCGGGGAAGGGGAAGGAGGAGTAGGTGGCGGCGCCGCAGCCGAGGACGAGGAGCGCGTAGCCGGCGTACTTGCGGAGGTCGGCGTCGGAGGAGACGGGGGAGGGGGCGGAGGAGAGGGCGCGGAGGAGGGGGAGGTGGTTGTGGTGGGCGGCTGGGCTGCTGCCGCGGCGGAGCAGGAGGCGGGAGAGGAGGAGGTGCCGCATCGTTGGACGGCGCGGGCGGCGAGGGGAGGAGGGAGAGCGGCGCCGACGTGGAGTGGAGTGGCGGCGTTTGGGGACGGGCGGCGCCGGCAGCAGCCACCGCACCAGATCGAGAGTATTTTACCTCTATGCCATTAAAAAAAAAAAAGTTGCTGGTTACTTGTGTGCCACTAGAAAGTTCGTAGGCACCTGTATACCATCAACCGAACTTTCTTTTACCCGTGTGTCATTCTGTCCACTTCCGTGAGGATTCGCAGACCTGACATGTGGAACCCACATAGGGCAATGTCCATTTTACCCATGAAGCATTTATCTCCCCCATGACTGACATGTGGGACCCACTCATCATCTCCTTCTTCCTCCTCCCATCCCTCTCATTTCCTCCTCCATTGCAACGGCGAAGGAGCAGCCACGCCGCTGGCGCGCCACCAGAGACAGGCCAGCTAGCTCCGCCTCCATGGGCGCGGGCGCGCTCCGCATCGCGCGGCCGCGGGCGATGGTAGCTCCGCCGCCGGTCCTCGTCGCCATCACATCATCGGAGCATCGTCGCCGGCGTGAAGCTCCGAGTCGCCGCCGTCCTCCTCGAAATCCGCCGTCGTCGGTCAACACCGGAGCAAGTGGACGCCGCCACGAGCATCTTCATGATAAGCCGCATCCCCTCCGCCCCTTCTCACCGCCGTTCAACCACTGGAGCTCGCCGCCCACAGGAGGACCTCGCCGGCGTGAAGCTCCCCCTCGCATGCCGCCGCGGGCGAGCTCCGCCGCGGTCGGAGTTCCGCCTCGCGCGCCGGCGGCGGCGGCGCCCCTTCCGTCCGAGCGTTGGTTGGCTGCCTCCCCGGCAGTGGTGGTGGCGCGAGGAGCGCGTCGGGCTGGAGGAAGAAAGGAAAAGGGAGGAGGAAGAAGATTGGTTGGGCCCATAAGGGGTAAAATGGTCATTTCACCCATCAGTTTGACACCGTTAGCTCACAAAGTGGACGGAATGGCACACGGGTGAAAGAAAGTTCGGTCGATGGCATACAGGCGCCTACGAACTTTCTAGTGGCACACAGATAACCAGCAACTTTTTTTAGCGACGCTTTAGCGTCAAATAGCGCCAATAGCACGCATAGCGTGAAAAAGAGCAATAGCATCGCGGCATTTGCTTCTGGCCGCTATAGCGGCGCTATAGCGCGAAAATAGCGCGCTATTTTTTTCCATGGTAAAAGACTCCCAGATCGAGGAGTGATTAGTTCTGGCCGGTGGGCTTGTTGTCCATTGGGGGCCCATATAGGTAAGAAACTAGTAGGCCAAGAGGCCCATTCCGGTCCGAGTCGGAGTTCGGTTACTCCCGGTGGTATTTTATTATTGTGTTTCCAAGAATGTTGCATAATTAAACAAATATTTAATTTTTATTAGATGAAATAGTCGACTACGTATCTATTTTATCTCTCTCCTTATTAACTCTCTTTTATATGTCATATAAACATTGACTTGACCTTATTTAATGTGCATAAAACCCCATAAAACTTTACACTAGAACTAGTCTAAAACAATGGATTGCAAATTGTCGATATGCATATAATACGATTCTAATCGTGTGCTTTATTTTCCTTATTAATTCTAATTATGTCCGAGAGAAAGAGAAGGTGGTCCATGGGTAGCTGCATATGATGAGTACAGGTACATGTACATGCATGGAAGAACTAGTTGAGTAGTAATTATTTCGTAATTTCACCTAGAGCTAAAAAAATTCCAATACCGTCACCCATTCAAAAGTGGCTTTAGCAAATTGACAAGCACAATTTCTATAAACATGGACAAGTAGAAACAGCATATATACCATTTGTGATCAAAGTCAACAAGGGCAACGACATAGTACACGCCACTGCAATTTCTCAGATGTTCAACAGAAGACATTGGAAACACGACCCGACGCGCTCAAGATCGAATTTGTCCACACGGTTAATCGCTGCAAAACCGTCATCCGTTTTTTGTGTTACCGAGTACGTACACTCGGCGGTTCCCAAGAAAAGCATGTCGAGACACGGAGTGACGATGGCCATTGACGACGTTGACACTGAACCATAACCTCCGCTGCTCCAGCGCCGGCTGCTCGCTCCAACCAGGTGTCAGCGCTTCCTTTTTCTTTCAATCTTGTGTAAATCTCATGTAGAGTACGTAGTTGAGTTACTAGCAGGGTAGTGAGTGTAAGCTCCCGACTAGTGGCAGATGTGACGTGATTGGAAACTCTGAAAGTGGAAATATATTGTTTCTGAATATAGGAGAGGAAAATGCCTGCACATTGCACTGACATATATATGATCTGATATCAAATTAAAGAGCGTGTATTAGATGGAGATAGGGACAGGACATGTACAAGAAACAACACAGAATTTGCGCAAGAGCTTGCATTTTAAACAATGGAGTCAACGAGCGAGGTCACGCGGAAGTGACAAATTAAAACGCCATGGCTAGCTGCTAGTCTGCTACTCCGTTTGCTGCAATCTTTCCGTGAAATATACCGCGACGCGATCTTGAGTCCTGACCCGCTCACCAATTTCCCACACGGTATGTATCTCAGTTCTCATCTTTAAATGACCGCACTTGCCAAGTGCTCGAGCTTCCCAAGAAAACATTCCACAACACCGAACGCGGAGAGACAATGGTCGTCGTCGTCGTTGATGCCGAGTCCGGCCGGCGAGCTCCGGCGCCGGCAGCTCCTGTCAGCACGGTGGCCAAGGACGCCTACTTCCTCTGGGAGCTGCGCAAGTACGTGCTGCTGCAGGCCACGCTTGCGGCGAGCGTCACCTAGTCGGCGGGGCTCAGCCCGCCGGGCGGGTTCTGGGGCGACAACGACGGCGTGCGCCTCGCCGGCGACCCGGTGCTCCAGGTCACCTACGCCCGCCGCTACGAGGTCTTCTTCTACTTCAACGCCACCGCCTTCGTCGCCTCCATCGTCACCATCAACCTCCTCCTCGTCCACTCCCTCAGCCGCCGCCGGTGGTGGCTCCGGGCGCTCCAGGCCGCCATGATACTAGACCAGCTCGGCCTCATGGGGGCCTACGCCGCCGGCAGCTGCAGGGAGGTCGCCATGTCCGCCTACGTGCTCGCCCTTGTGGCCATGGTCTCATCATACGTCTGCGCCCATGTCCTGCTCTTCGCGCTCTGCGCCCTGAGAAGGCAGCAGCGCGACGCCGGCGACACCGTGATGCTCATGCCCGAGGAGGCGTCGGAGACTGTGAAGCACTCGCGCAAGTACCTGCTCATCTTCGCGACCCTTGTCGCGACGGTGACGTACCAAGCCGGGCTGAGCACGCCGGGAGGGTTCTTGTCCGACAGCCAGGACAGCAACCACCTCGCCGGCGACCCCATGCTTCGCAGCCACCACCCCGGCCGCTTCATGGGGTTCTTCTACTTCAACACCACGGCGTTCGTGGCGTCTCTAGTCGTCATCATGCTGCTCATGAGCAGGACCGTGACGCGCCACGGCTTCCAGTCGTGCGCGCTCTGGGTGTGCACTGGCACGGCTATGATTGGCCTCACAGGTGCCTTCTCCGCCGGGAGCAGCCGCAGCATCAAGACCTCCATCTACGTCATTGCTTTGGTGGCCGCTGTTCTGCTCTACATCAGCCTTCAGGTTCTGGTGTTCTTGTGCAAGTCTGTGCAGGATTGGGTCGACAGTGTCCAGGGATCGTTGCAAAAATCTCTGAAATTGGACACAAATGAGTCTCAAGATCACCGGCTTTCTGCAGTATCTGACACGCAAGAAATTCTTGATGCTGATCAGCTCCTCCAGAAGTCCCGTATGTACCTGCTTCTGCTCGGGATTCTTGCAGCGAGTGTCACATACCAAGCGGGATTGAATCCGCCTGGTGGCTTCTGGCAAGAGGATGCTACTGATGGTCTGCATCACTATCTGGCTGGTGACCCAATCCTTCACATCACATATCCACGGAGATATCTGTTTTTCTTCTACTGCAATGCCACAGCCTTTGTTGCGTCGCTGGTTATCCTTGTCCTACTCCTCAGCAACATATTCAGCACTCAGGGGATCAAGTACTGTGCCTTGCAGGTTGCCATGATTCTGGACCTTCTTGGGCTGATTGGCGCGTATGCTGCTGGAAGTTGCAGGCAAGTATCCAAATCTGTGTACATTTCAGTGTTGGTTGTTCCTGTGTTCCTCTATGTTGGCATCCATGTTCTAGTGTTCATGTTAGAAGTCTTCCCAAATCATGCTAAGTGGAGAGAAATGGTGAAGGAGAAGGTGGAGCAGTCTATGCCCGAACGGCTCAAGAAATTATTTGAGCTGCCAGTTCCAGTTGAGGAGGAAGATGAGGAAATGGAATGGAAATTAGAGAAGAGTCGCAAGCTTCTGCTGCTCCTTGCTATTCTTGCAGCAAGCCTCACCTACCAGGCAGGCTTGAGTCCCCCAGGTGGCTTCTGGCAAGAGAAAACGCCAGGTTATGTCGTCGGCAATCCAGTGCTCAACGACAACTACCGGCGTCGCTACCTGGCTTTCTTTTACTGCAATGCAACTGCCTTTGTTGCGTCTCTGGCCATCATCATGCTGCTGGTGAACAGAAAGCTTTCGACGAGAGGAATACAGTCCCACGCACTCAGGGTGTGCATGATCCTTGACCTGATTGGGCTCATGGGTGCATTTGCAGCCGGGAGCTCTAGGAAGGTATCAACATCAATATATATCTTCACCCTGGTCTTTGCAGTTCTAGTCTGCATTGCTATTCAAGTTGTTCTAGTTGTATCAGAGTCGGTTCAAAGTCTCCTACAGAGACTGTTATCCCTCTTCGGCATACTGAAGGAAGAACCTGGTGACATATTGCCGCATACAACCGCTGACAGAGCGGGGCAAGATTCCTGGGATGAAAAGTTGCCCAAATACTTGTTGCTACTTGCCGCACTTGCGGCAACTGTCACTTACGAAGCCGCCATGAGCCCGCCTGGTGGCCTCTGGGATGATGGCCAAGTTGGCCACATAGCCGGTGACCCAGTTCTCCGGAGCAGCTATCCACGTCGGTACAAGGCTTTCTTCTACTTCAATGCGACTTCCTTTATGGCATCTCTGGTGATTATGGTCTTACTTCTGATCAAGCGAGTATGCAGAGCAAAACCGGCCATCTTGGCATTGCACACTGCCATGATACTGAACTTATTTGGCCTGATGGGTGCATATGCTGCCGGGAGCTGCAGGAGAGTGAGGACCTCTGCTTACATCTTGGCGTTGTTGATCGGGGTTTCTGCATACATTGTTGTTCTTGTTGTTGTGTCCATAGGTGTTGCCAAATGGCTGAAAAGAGTCATGAATAAGATGGCAGAACAATTGGCCACCCTATATGATTTGTAGACCTGAAGCCATGAGCATTGATGGGGCCAGGTTACAGATGTAAGGTGCAATCCTTCTTGTAAATATTTTTGAAGCATTTAGATGGCATCTGAATCTGGACTACTGTCTTTGTAAATATTTTTTCTTTTGTAAACCATTATTGTTGTAATTCAACTAGTCAATTGTATTTTCAGAGAACATCTAGTCACATTGGATCACCGATCACATAATTGGTTTGTTTCGTTTTGTCAATATATTTAACCTTCCATGTCAAAACGAAAAAAAATAGTTCACACTTAATGATCAAGGGAACTATAATTTCTTGAACCAGTTTCATGGAACTGCAATTACTTCATGTACCCTCAGTTTCACAACTTGAGAGAAAGAGAGGTGGTTGTGCGGAAGCAATGCTATTTAGGGGGGGTGTATTGGGTATCACAGCGTTTGCAACAGCAACACAAGGTGGTACATGGGGGCAGAAAGAACCATGGATGCTGCTATGAGAAAGAACCTACACCGGACCTATTGAGGACTATAAATGTGCAAAAAGCTCGCAGCCCGAAAGCACATCCGAAAGCACGGTTCGAGCCCGGCCCGGGCCTGGCCTCCTTCGTGCCCGTGCTAGCCCGGCCCACCACCTTATGCAGGCCATGGGCAGCACGCCGGGCAGCCCGGCCCGGCACGAAAATAGCAGTGTACCCTGTGCTAGCTTGCACATCATCCAAGCGACCATTTCGCTTGCAAAATATTTTTGTTCATTTAGTAACAGTAGATGTTGCTTTACATTTACAGGTCTCCAAAGGAAAAGACCATTTAGCAACAAACTAATATCCAAAATAGTAGTTGTTTGAGATGACATATATACCAACCATTCAAACATAAACATTCATAAGGATATATTTTGCCAGTAAATCTAAAACTGAAAAAGCTGTTCTTGTACGATCTCTAAAATAATGGCACTCTTGACCAGAGCGCGTATACATCAGGTTTGAGCTTTCATTGTAAATTCCGAGTTTAGTCCTGTTTAATTCCCTGACAAGTAAATTCCGAGTCCAAGAATCCATCTTCGGCTAATTTGGCTGGATAAAAGTTGTGGCACTGCACGCCAAAAGAAGTCGTTGTCATGAATGGACAGGATTCAATTTTCTACTTACTATTGATTTTGACATTGCACTGATGGAGCTTGGATTGCTTTGACGAAGTCACGTAGGTTTCTATCAGCAATACCGCATGTATTGGCTACTGCTTGTGCCACCTCTTTCAGGGCCTTTGCTCTTTCCCTTATCTCCATTGCTTTTGGACCTTCACCCATGACTGACTCAATACATCTTGCCAACTCTGTCCCTGTTAACACACCATCACTATCGCGCTCTGCTTTGATGCCAACCTCCCACTCCCTCTCAATCAGGTATATAGTCGTTGGTTGGTCAAACATATTTGGCACACCAATTATGGGCACACCCGACACCACGGCCTCTATTGTTGAGTTCCATCCACAATGCGAGACGAAGCACCCTACAGCCGAGTGCGATAGGACCTCCAATTGGTTGCACCAGTTTACAACCAACCCCTGACTTTGGGTAGTATTCTCCAAGCTGTAGCTTTCATCATCCTCGAGCCCATCCTTGCGCACGACCAATAAGTACGGCCTCCCACACTGTCGCAATCCTGCTGCTATCTCATCCATTTGCTGCTTCTTGTACTTTGATACGCTCCCAAATGACACGTACACCACTGATTTCTCCGGCTGAGCTTGAAGCCACTCCATGTACCTCTCCCTATCGATGCTGTCGTGCTTAAACAAATGGATTATCCGTGCCTCCGTCGAGGACTCAAGCATGGGACCAACAGTAAGCACGTCCAAGTGCCTCTTCATCTCCACGAGCACGTTCTCCTCCAACTCATCAAATGTGTTCACAAGAACCTTAGGCCGCCATTGATCCATGTACTCAAACAGTTCTTGGAACACCTCAATGAAGGCCTTGGCCCACTCAGTGCCAGACATGTCAATCAGAAAGGAGGGGAAGTTACTTATCTGAAGAGGACGGCTTAGCCCGGGTAGGCACACCTCGTACGCGGGGTCGACGGCGTGGGAGGCGATGAGCTCGCCGTAGCCATGGAAGTAGTGGTAGTTGATAGCAAGAAGAGTAGCCGGCTGGATCCAGTAAATGGCGGCAGGGATGTTGTGCTCCCGTGCGATATCAAGCACTGGGGGGCACACCAAGGTGCACATGATGCACGTCACCGGCTGGCCGCGGCCGGCGAGGCGAGCGACGGTGGCGGAGAGGCTCCGGAAGGTTGCACGGCGCCTGAACGCCCTGTCCTCGGCGTCGTTGGGCAGGGAGCCGTCGTCGACACCGTCGGAGTGGGAAACGTAAGAGATGATGCCGTCGTCGGTGGCGTCAGGTGAAGGGAACATACGGTGGTAGGTGGGAACCGGCACGGAGAGCGTGGCTGAAATGGGACCATCGGCGCCGCCGAGCCGTGCGAGACGGTGGGCGAGAACGCGTCCCGGATTGATGTGGCTTTGGACGCCGTAGGCCACCACCAGGAAATGGTGGCTGCTCTTGAGTTGGTGGCGCATCTCGTCGTCGGCAGCCATGGAGAGGAGTGTTTAACATGAGAGAGAGAGATTCAGGAGAAGAGGGGGTGAAGATATATAATGTGTGCTCGATGGCCATGGGACATATATGAGAGGAGTCTGCAGATTGAATGTGAAGCCGTGCTCGATCAGCTATAGCGACCCTTTTGACCTTATCTCCTCAGTGATGCCAAGGATATCTTTGGGGCGGTCACCTTCCTCCTCTTGGTGACGTTAGCAGTGACTCCGTTTTGATGTCTACGCTGCAAAAGAAAGACATCCACCTAATCCATGCGTGCTTGTTGATCATATCGTCCTGCTATGCTATTCTGCTGCTCGGTCTCGGAGACCGTCATGGAGAGCGTACGCGCGCAAGGCGGCGGGCCGGGCTGAGGTGGCCTTGCTGGAGGTCTGCAGCGCAGCAGCAGGTGCATGCGCGGCGGATCATCAAAATACATCCCACAAATAGTATTCCACTAAATTAACTATTAGCAATATGTGTAAAATTTTCAACATGTCATCTTTGAATCGGACAGATGAATAATAAATCATTGGAAATGGAAACCATGACAAATTAAGTAGAGATCAACGTTTTGGAAGAAAATGTCACTAGAGAAGTGTGAAGGAGCTTTCAGTTAAACAGCAAAATCATATCTACATCCTTCCATGACATGATTAAAGTTATGCTACCTCTAGTTATACAACAAATAAAATTCTTTAAAATGTACAAAATCTACAAGAGAAAGAAGGGGAAATTTCTGCGCTATTGATATGTTTATCTACAACATAATGTATCAAGGATATTACCTACAAAAAAAAAGCTACAGTGTGGGAAAAGTACACCCACCAAAGATTTTTTAGTACCTTTTGTTAAATGTGTCCCTTTTTGTTAATTAACTAGTTGTTTCTACATCATCTGCAAAAGCCTTAAAAATGAAGTCCCTGAATCGCTTGCAGTATTGCTTCGGGTCAACGGCTGATATGGAGTTTGGATCATATTGCATGGACTTGTAAGCATGCTCGAGCTTCTTGCTAATATCATAATCTTGCAAGATGTCAATGATTCCAAAGAACAAGACAACATCCTGGAATTCGCCTGTTGGCTCACCAAGGAGCGGAGATTCACTATCAGGATTCTTTGCTACATTCTCCACCCTTGAGGGCATACAAATTCCAAGTTTTAATGGTGTTTTCCTGCATAAATCACAAGTAGCATGTTAGTCCTCAGAGGTCGTCAATGTCAGGGTGAAGAATGTGATACTTGCATTCGTTGTATAATGTAAGCAAGCTATA
>OAMR01000430.1:619955-640561 GCA_900205405.1 Echinochloa crus-galli | reverse complement strand
ATGATTAAAGTTATGCTACCTCTAGTTATACAACAAATAAAATTCTTGAAAATGTATAAAATCTACAAGAGAAAGAAGAGGAAATTGCTGCGCTATTGATGTGTTTATCTACAACATAATAATGTATCGAGGATGTTACCTACCCAAAAAAAAGTTACAGTATGGGAAAAGTACACCCACCAAAGATTTTTGTTAGTACCATCTGTTAAATGTGTCCCTTTTTGTCAATTAACTAGTTGTTTGTACATCATCTGCAAAAGCCTTAAAAATGAAGTCCCTGAATCGCTTGCAGTATTGCTTCGGGTCAACGGCTGATATGGAGTTTGGATCATATTGCATGGACTTGTAAGCATGCTCGAGCTTCTTGCTAATATCATAATCTTGCAAGATGTCAATGATTCCAAAGAACAAGACAACATCCTGGAATTCGCCTGTTGGCTCACCAAGGAGCGGAGATTCACTATCAGGATTCTTTGCTACATTCTCCACCCTTGAGGGCATACAAATTCCAAGTTTTAATGGTGTTTTCCTGCATAAATCACAAGTAGCATGTTAGTCCTTAGAGGCCGTCAATGTCAGGGTGAATGTGATACTTGCATTTGTTGTATAATGTAAGCAAGCTATAAATGATGAAACACAAACAAACTTTCAGGTGAATACATCTGGAGACAATTAAAGGCTTCTCTGATTGGAAATTGAAAGCACTAGTGTGATATGTTAGCCACTTCATATCTCTTCACAATACAAAATATAGTGCGTATATTCAGTGGAACATCCCACCATATTTTTGTTCAGTTTCAAATCATGTCAAATTATATTGATCGCTACCAGCCTAATACAATCATTTCTTTATATGATCTAAACTAGGGATCAATATATGTTCGCGAGTAAATTGCTATTGATGAAATATGTTTTTAAGATACCTGTTTTCCTCCGAATCTTCGGTGGTAGTATGAGATGTTCCATTATCAGTATTGCTGCTGTCTGTAACCATAAAAGAGATTTTTTTTCAGTCTCCTTACTTTAAATATATCTGCAACGTAACACTTTTGCAAGTATATGTATGAAAGCATGCATCATGTGGCTTATCTTTGCTTCTGTCCTTGAAGTGAATACCAACCAAAAGACTATAATCCATTATCCTCTCCTGCTCCAGTAGTTCACAATCTTTGTCCACTTGCCTATAGAGAGATAAAAAATAATTAGAGCAAGGTATTATGTCTGGTACCTATACATCTATACTGTGTTTCGGAAAAAAAAAGAATACTTGGATTTATTTTGATTCAACTGTGACTTAGAAACATTTTTAAGAACTTCTGAATTGACAGATTGGCATATCTAAACACACTTTTGGTAAACTTTTTCACATAACTAATTAATTTTTACTAAAATGTACTAATTGGGGAGAAGAGGAAATATCCGGTACAGTTTTGCAGATGGAATGTGTACCTGCAGAATTCTTGAAACCAAGATCCTTCTAGCCGGAAAATGAAATTAAGGTCAAGATCCTTCAACGTGGTATGCTCACTAATTTGATCAAGGGGTTTGTCTGTCATGCGACCATGTGAAGATCCTTTCAAATCGAAGCGCCTATGGATTGCATAGTTGGAGCAGAAAAGATTTCCCATTATAACAAACCGGACCTGTATTTAATGGTCACAAAATATGGAATGACTCTCACGCATGGAACTTAAAATTTTGAATATAGCAGTCTAACCTTTTTCTGAATAGCTCCGGTCAGTTTGACACAATGGAGACCAAAGAATTTAGTTATTAGAGTATGTTCAAAAGCACGGACATGTTTATAATAGGCTGGAAGCATCCTAAGAAGTACCTGTTCACCAAAAAACATAAAATTAATAATCTTATAACATGTAAATGAAACTATGGCGAGTAGGGAAGAATTGAGCTTAATTACTTTAACTTCTGACTTCTTCATTGTTTTGATCATGTACTTGTCATCATTGGTGAGGTAAAAGAAGCTTCCACTTTTTCCAGGCGATGAAAGTTCCCTGAGTGCTTCATCCCCGCAGACGGAGATCATGTAATCTGCAGGGTCGACATCGAAGAGCTTGCGCAAAGTCCTGGAACAATGTACACACACCCATAAGAACATATTAGCTTCACATTTGGAGGCATGAACCAGCAATAATCTCATATCAATTAATTATTCCCACAGGAACAACTAACAAATTAAATTAGCATCATCAAGATTTATAGGCCATAAAAATCGTAATGACCTGAAAACCAAGGGGCAGTAGTCTTTCCACCGAAAATCGCATGACTGGTGAGGAGGAGTATGCTTTGATCCTTCAGGAGGAAATCGTGTCCACACCTTCTCTTTTGGATCGAATGCTGATGATTTAAGATCCAGCGAAGTTGGCGCTGACTGCCTTCCAACGGCATGCCTGTACGTACGTGTGCTCCAAAATTAAGATGATATATACACATATGAATGAATGGCGGCGCAACTTCAAATATATGAATCAGATTCAGAGGAGCAAATTACAAAGCACAATAATGGCTTACACACAATGCAAACACACACCTAATGCCAAGCTGCAGGTTGAGCATGAGCTCATAGTTCCTGTGCCCCTTGGAAATGGTCTCCCCTTGCTGCTTCTTCCCCGGCCTCGGCGGCGTGCGCATGCACGACGACGTCCGCAGACATGACCTATCCCTGTCCGTCCGTGTCTCCTCGCCGCCCTCACCGTCGGCGGCCAGACTGTCCAGGTCCAACGAAGCGCTGCTCCTCCTGCTCAAGCTCGACGACATCCTCCCTGCTTGGTCGGGCTCTAGATATTACAAAAAAAGAGTGTTACAATACGATTCAGTTGTAGATATATATTGGAGATAAACTAAAGTTCTATTCTATCTCTAACTGAATCGTATACGTAACCAACTCGATGTTTGTTCACACGAGATATCCTAACACCTTGGGCTTGGCGTCCTCTCACGTGCCGTCGTAGCGGTCGCCGTCGGCCCAGATGACGGTGCCGCAGCCGTGCATGTCGCCGGCCTTCCACGTGCCGATGTACTCGTGGCCGTGGCGCCAGATGTAGCGGCCGTGCCCGTCCTGCAGGCCGTCGCGCCAGTGCCCGTCGTACACGTCGCCGTTGGCGTACGCCTGCGTGCCGCGGCCGTGCCGGAGGTTGCCGGCCCACAGCCCGGCGAAGGTGTCGCCGAACTCGCCGATGTAGGTGCCGTGGCCGTGCATGTACCCGCCGGCGAAGTCGCCCTCGTAGGTGGCGCCGGAGGTCCACGAGAACTTGCCGCGGCCGGAGGCGCGGCCGCGCCGCCACGAGCCCTCGTACATGCTGCCGTCGGTCCAGAGGAACTTGCCGGCGCCGTGGGGGAGGTCGCCGCGGAGGCCGCCCTGGTAGAAGTCGCCGCTGGGGAGCAGCTGCTCGGCGTGGGTGGGCTCGCCGAGCGCGGGGTCGTCGGCGTCGCCGGCGTCGTCCGAGTCGTCGTCATTGCCGCCGGCCTCGGTGCTGGTGTCGCTGTCCTCGCCGTCGTCCTCATGGTACTGGTAGATGGTGTTGGGCGCCGAGGAGCTCACGGAGAGGAGGCTGGGCGTGAGGGCGTCGGCGCCGGCGCTGGAGCTGCCGTCGACGGGCCCCGCGGTGGGGACGACGACGGTGCCGACGCGGCGGATGGTCTGGAGCTTGCGGATGCTCGCCTCCCACAGCCGGCTGGCCGGGGCAGGGAGCTGGCTCATCTTCCTCGCCGATGTCGCCATGCTGCCGCGATCAGGTCCAAGAACGTGGCGCGCGAGAGGTCAACACGACCGGGGCGGAGCGAGCTCGTGGTGCATGGTGGTGGCGCATGCAGGAGCAGGAGCAGGACAGGGCAAGGGCGTGTGTACGTGCTCGCAGCTATTTTTGCCTTGGATTACGAGCTCTGATGATGGAGTTCTTGCTGGTCCAAGGCTGGGAGGAGTTGTCGGGGTGGAAGCCGAGGAGAGCTCGGGAGCGCAACATTTGGAGGGAAGCGGACGCAGCGCCTCGGCCGTTGAGGCCTTCGTTCTGCTGCCATTCTGCTGGCAAAGAATAGGCCGCCCGGGCCACAGTTTTCCTGTGCAATGCATGCCATTTCTGATATGTGATACGAGAATCTTTCTCCAAGCTTTCCCAGGCCAACAAACTGTACCCCCATGGATTCAGGCAATATTGTGAATTTGTGATTACGTGGAAGCTGCAAAAGGCAACAGGACAAATTGTCCATGGCAAAGAGCAAAGGCATCAATTTGCTGTCCCGGCCAAGAGCAGCAGCAGCTCGTTGACCTGAGCTTTGGGGTTAGCCCTATGCAAGCAAAACGCATGTCAAACAATAATAGGTGCTTCTTGCAATCTTGCCACTAGGACATTAGCACTCTGTTGTGGACATTTGTCTCTATGGGGACATTGCCGGAACGAGAAGCTTAGGTCTATTAAAATCAATTCTCCGATGGCCCAATTGTGTGATGCAACCAAGAACCATACAATTGAAATGTTTTAAGACATCCAAATAAAATCCCTGTTATACCAAAATGTGACAAGCAATATCACCTTTCCCACCCTAAAAGAAATCAGACCTCTGACCCACGGCAATGTTCACGTACAGTACTGAAATGTTACCATTAAGTTGGTCATAATAAAAACGACATGAGCACCTTAAAAGTTACAGATGATAGGGCAAATATCTTTGTTGCATATGCATACAAAATAAACTTTTTTGTGTACGCCACGATAAAAAGAATATGGTTACCGACCACCCCTGGGGCTCTCTGGAGCGTCGGATCGGACTTGTGCGGCTGGGATCGGCGCGGATGTTGTGCTAGTAGTGAGGCCCTCTCCGCTTCCCCCCTCGCGCATGTTGTCGTGCGCGCGACGGCGCGCCCCCTGCCGTCCCCTGCGACGACGGAACGCCGGCGGAGCTCCCGTCCGTCTGGACCTAAACGCAGCTGGCCATGCATGGATCACGACGCGCGCGCCCTGGGTTGAGCTCACTGCGGATGCTCTGGGTGAGAGATCGCCGGCGGCCACCTGCACTGCACGACGACGCCGGCGACTTCCTCGATCGGCTTCCGCGCGGCGTGCAGCGGCAAGGTTGGACGGCTTGGCGAGCGCCTCCACCTCGCGAGCCTCATCTTGCAGTGCGTTCCTTCCGACGACACCGGCGTTCTGCTCGCGTGCCGGCCTCGAAGCACGGCGACGGCGCGCGCGGCGTGGTCTCGCGGCGTTCATGCTGTCGTGTGGTGCCTGCTGCCGCTCAGCAGTTGAGCTAGCGCATCTATCTGCATCTGGGCGAGTAGCTCCACGCCTCCACCTGTCCACCATCACACGCTCCGCATGCACCCCGCGCGCGGCCAGTGCCCGTACGCCCTGGCGCCGGCGAAACGCGCGCGGTGCCACGACGGCGTCCTCCTCTCCGCCTCGACGAATGAGAGCGATGGCGCCTTCATTCGGCCCGGAACACACGTCCCGCACCATCTTGGCCACATGAGAGCTGGCGGTGGAGGTCCGGTCGGCGTGGCTGTCGGCAAAGGCGCCGGCCGCCCTGAACTTGTGCCTCTCACGATCGCTGGTTCGGATTTGTACGACCGAGATCAGACGCAGATAACTGCTGGCGTGAAAGCTGCTGAAGCCGCTATTCGCCTTCCTCGCGCGATGGCGGGGCCGCTTGCTTTCCTTTCCTCCGCCTCCTCCTCCTCCTCGGGAGATCGAGGCGCGCGGCGAACATGCGGCCGGGCGCGGAGAGCGTCCACGCGCGTGAGGCGGCGGGCCGGGTTGATCGAGGTGGCCCTGGATCGAGGCCGTATGCAGCAACCACGATGAGGAAGAGGAAATGGCGGCGGCAACCGTCGCCCCGTGTGCTCGTGGTCGCCTGCGTCGGTCATGGCCGCATGCATGCCGCAGCATCAAAGTGGTTCGGAGCTAGTAGTGAACACCTAACAAGTCCTTTTTCTTATAATTTTTTGCCTAATTTATGAACTGATGAAATTCAAATTGGTAACGGCTTAGGTCACATTTTTTTTCTCAATGTGGCAACAAATTAGTTGAAGTATATCAAAAGCTGCTTACACAAATTCGCCGGAAAATATTCATATATCATATAATACAACATTTTCAGCAATTTCATTATTAATCAATGACTCCTTCTGCCATATGCTAACAATAATAAGTAGAACTCTATAGATCTTACTTAATTATGTCTGCTTTTGCATTGCAGTGACGAAATTTTGCAGACTGAATTCCACAAGGTCACTTTCGATCACCTCCTTTCTTAGCTTGTCTTTTAAAGCCTCCGCTCTCTCGCGTATCTTAGCTGCTTCATCGCCATCACCGATCACTACCTCAATGCAATTTGCCAACTCAGTCCCAAGAAGTAACCCTGTAGTAGCATCACGTTCTGCTCTAACTCCAACCCCCCACTCTTCCACCAAGTGAGCGTTCAACGCTTGGTCGTACCGATCTGGCACAGCAACCATAGGCACTCCAAGCAGCAGAGCCTCTAGCGTGGAATTCCACCCGCAATGCGTGACAAAACACCCCGTGGATGAGTGCGAAAGCACCTCTAGCTGCTCACACCACTCAACCACCATCCCTTGACGACCTGGGTTTTTACCATCCTCCAGCAAACAGCCTTCCACTTCTTCGTCCCGGCCATCCTTTGGCACCACCCATAAGTAGGGCCGGCCACACTCACACAGGCCTTGCAGTATCTCTTCAACCTGTTGCCTATTATCATACCCCAGCATGCTCCCGAAAGAAATGTACACCACTGACCTGTCTCGTTGTGCATCGAGCCACTCCTTGATGTACATTCCCTTCTTCTGATCCTGCTCGTAGAGATGGATTATTCGATCATCTCCTCTGCTGCATCCATTTCTCGTCGTCGTTGCAGGTGATGGAGTAACCATCGGGCCCACCGCGAAGACATCCAGATGTTGTTTCATGGCTTGGAGCGCGGTGGCTTCTTCTTCCGTGATATCCGTCGTGTTCACAAGAACCTTGGGTTTCTCACGGGCGATGAGCTCGAGCAGTGTCCGCATCCACTCGACGCTAGCCTTCGAATGCTCGCTGCCTGTGGCGTCGACGAGGAACGACGGCAAGTTTCGGATCTGAAGCGGGGGTAGCCCGGGGAGCCTCACCTCGTACGTCGGGTCATCGACATGCGCGGCGACGAGCTGCTCGTAGCCATGGAAGTAGTGGTAGTAGGCGGCGAGCGTGGTGGCCGATTGGCTCCAGAAGACGGCGAGGGGGATCCCGTGCTCCACCGCGACGTCCGCCGCCGGCAAGAAGAAGGCCGACACGACGCACGTCACGGGCCGGCCGGCGACGGCGAGGCGGCGAACGACGGCCGACAGGCTGGTCACGCTCTCGCGGCGGCAGCGCGCCCTCTCGTCGGCGCTCCTCGGCCGCGCGGCGAAGCCGAACCCGAACCCGTCGGAGTAGGGGACGTAGGAGATGAGGCCGTCGGAGACCTCGTCCTCCACCTCGCAGTCCGACGATGACGGGAACATGCGGGCGTGCGCGGAGACCGTCACGGAGAGCGTGACCCGTGCGGCGGCGCCGTGGACGCGCGCGAGGCGGCGAGCGAGGGCGCGGGCCGGGTTGAGGTGGCCTTGGTAGCCGTAAGCGACCACCAAAAAGTGGCTCCGGCGGCCATGGCTGCTGCAGCGGCCGCCGGCCTTGTTTCCGTCCCCGTCGGCCATGGATCCAGATCGATCAAGTGGAAGTGGATTTATTTTTGCGAAGTCTGAAGCGTGAGATCACCAGGAGCGCCCAAGTCGTGAGTCGTGGCATCAGCGCTGACGTGTTTTGTCAAACAAGACGATTTCTTCTGACGTCTGCATGCCAGCTGTCCGGGCTATCTAGATTGTTTTTTTTTTGAGATCATGGCTATCTAGATTGTTCGGAGGAATAAACTTTGTAGACTTGGTTGTCTGGGCCGTGGTGGGATCTCGGCCGTCGAATTACGAATGGACGTACCGGATGTAGCGAACGGGCATCATACCCTTTTTCCGTGAAAATGAAGCGGGGGCGCGCGGTCTTCCTCCTTCCTCTTTCCCCCCCTCGATTCGCCAAAGCCGCGTGCCTTCGCGAGCCGTTCTCAATCGAGGCAAGTCTCGCCTGGGTTGGAGCTAGGGTTTGAGGATCATCCGGAGAGGAGCGCGGGGAGGCGAAGATGATCGAGGTGGTGCTCAACGACCGCCTGGGGAAGAAGGTGCGGGTCAAGTGCAACGAGGACGACACCATCGGCGACCTCAAGAAGCTGGTGGCGGCGCAGACGGGGACGCGCCCCGAGAAGATCCGCATCCAGAAGTGGTACAACATCTACAAGGACCACATCACCCTCAGGGACTACGAGGTCCACGACGGCATGGGACTCGAGCTCTACTACAACTAGCTGCTACGACTCCACATGGCCCCGGTATCAGGTAACTCCTCTCTCGGATCCGGAGCTGTCTCTCTTCGTTACTTCGCACCTGGCTTGATTTCCCTTTCTTATATATATGCTACTATGCTAGAACCCTGGTTGATCGATCGGAGCAGCTTAATTGACAGTTTAATTTGGGTGTGGCGTATATGTCCCCCTAATTTTGCTTCGTTCTTCTGATTTAATCATGGCTTGGATATGTTGGAGTTGAACTCCATGCCCGACTGATTATGAGGATTTGATTTGGAGGACTCGTGTACTGATTTGTTTAGTTGTAATTCGATTATTGATGTGGTAATTGAGAGGGTAACGTTTCGGTAGTTTTAGTTGTAGAACCTTCATCCATGCACAATTGCACATGGCACAAATCTGAATTACAAACTGACTACAGGTTACCTGTAATCGTAAGTGTTTGGTGATTATTAAGTGCAAGTAACCTGTTATGTCAAAATTCGGTAGCTGATTCGACAACTGGTTTGGGGCATATTGGCATATCCAATTTGAGTCTGGTCTCCATGCCCTGTTGAATTATTGGTCCATGAAAGATGAAACCTATGGGGAGCTGAAGGCTCAGTCCACTAAAGGTTGGTGAATGATGCCCAATGGTTGTCCTTGAAACATTTAATCCTAAGCTCGGTTGTTTTGCTGGTACCTACAAATATTTGTGAGTAAAGTACAAGGCTGTCCCTAAACTATTCCCGCGGTGTCATCTAGGTCCCGTTACTCCTAAAACGCAGATTTGGGTCCCTAACTATTCCCGCAATGTCATCCAGGTCCCGTTACTCCTAAAACACAGATTTGGGTCCCTAAACTATTCCCGCAGTGTCATCCAGGTCCCCCTAAACTAATTATGCACGTCTAAACGAGTCCAAACCAACTGCGCAAGTGCCCGACAGCCGACGTGGCATGCCACATCAACAAAGAGGTCACGTGCTGCTCACGTGAGACCGTGCTAGGAGGTGAATTTATGCACACAACCCCTCGATCTTTACACGTTCTCATTTGTTCACCGATCTAGTTCTTCAAGGGAAGTGAAGGGACCCCGACTTGGAGAGGGGCTAGGGTTCGGGTGAACTAGAGACGGAGGCGAGAACGATGGTAGCCGGACCACCTCGATCTGAAACATTGATCGATTCTCTCAGGGACTTAAATAAAAAATAACCTTGCCGCTTCTGGCAGTAAAAGTCCCGCCTATACTGATGTAGCATGCCACGTTGGCCGTCGAGCGCTTGCGCAGCTGGTTTGGACTCGCTTAGGCGTGAATAATTAGTTTAGGGGCCTAAATCTACATTCTATGAGTAACGGGACCTGGATGACACCGCAGAAATAGTTTAGGGGCCCAAATGTGCATTTTAGGAGTAACGGGACCTGGATGACACTGCGGGAATAGTTTAGGGACCGCCAGTGTACTTTCTCAATATTTGTAGATCGTTTTACGGATTTTGCAGCCTTTTGCTGAAATTTTCTTAAGTTGTGCTATGCCCATTTTGGCTGTAAACTTGTAATTATTGTTGGTGTCTAATTTGTCCTCTTGTTATGCTTGTCTTGCATTTTTTGGTGTTTAGTTTAGTGACATTTTGTGTGCACTGTTTCACTGTTATCATATTCAACAGATGTATTTCAATATGCCTAAAAACTGTTAACCAGCACAAAACTTTAATTGATCCATTGATGATTGGTACTTTTTCAAACCATGAAACTGCGAGGCTACTTAATTGTGAACACACAATGGCAATGTGATCCAATTCAGTATTAGTTACCTTGAATATTTTTCATCGCGTAACGCTTAGCGATCGCCGAGGCCCGAGGGTATATAGCTCTGTCAAAGAAATGGAAATGTTTGTAGGTTATGATTTAGAGCTGACTTTGAGAGGTTTTATGAGTCTTGGTTGGTGGTGGCTGTGGTTTCTTGGCTACATGGAATGTTATCCAATTCAAGTGTCTTGCCATCAGAACTTTGTTTTATTGCCTGAATTTGTGGAGCAAGCAGAATAACAAAAACAAATGACATAGTCTATTAATCATAGCAAGAGCAAGTCCTGGCAGCCTGCCCCTTCTCAAGAAAACCTTGATTACCAAATTATGCCTCTTTGGATATTGTACTTTTCGGTACTTCCTAATGTGGCTTATTTTTATATGCACAAAGTGAAGTAAAAACTGAAAACTTCTAAGATTATCAGGAGAACATCTGTTTACAGGATTCTACTCTAGCAATATAATCTAGATTAGGTTCTAATTGTTGTTTAGTTTCAGCTTGACAAACATTGGCTATGTCATTAGATTATTGCAACCTATTAAGCTGTAGCCCAATTATCAGTTGCTGTTTTATTAAAATTTTGTGAGTTTGAATGAAATGGAAGGCAAATTGAGTAATAACATAAGGGAGACATGAGATTTGAAGGATCTGATCCTAAAATCTTCTCTTCCTTTCAGTTCTGATGATATGGGTCAACCAATGCTGTGTGGCTAGCCACATGTGCCAATAGCTTATTCGTGTTTTGAACGAGGTGGTGATGGTTTCCCTACTGTCCTGGTCTTTCCAGGAGCAGAAATGTGGCTACAATGATTGTCAGCACTTGACCTATTTATAGATCACATTTGACTGTAGTTACTTTTTCATCGAGCAGTGCAACATATTGTTGTTCACTGAAGTTTGGAAAATCATTTTGCAACTCGGAGCAATGCCTGAAATCTCTGCATATTGGAAAAAAAAAATCAATGTGGGTTTATATGTTCTGTCCGAATAGTTGCCCTGTGTGCATGGTCAATAGACTTGAACAATTTAATTACCGTCAAGTTTGTTTATGCTTGAATTTGAGGAGGCTGCCATGCCATGAACTTGTAGATTTCCCTGATACTAACATGCCGCCATCTTGCATGTTCACCTTCCTCAAAGGACTAAACTTTAGAATATTCACTTTGGTGTTTCTGTTTATTATTTCCTTTGACATATTCCTTCTCCACTAATCGCCGTTTCCCATGCAGGTTGATATGAATTCTGAAGTCATGGGTGCAATTCCAGACGCAGCTCTTAAGCTCACATACATAACCAGTGAGCTACCTAGTAAGACATGGTTGTGCCAAACTATTGACAGCTTCGCATATATT
Source organism: Echinochloa crus-galli (assembly GCA_900205405.1). NCBI lineage: Eukaryota > Viridiplantae > Streptophyta > Magnoliopsida > Poales > Poaceae > Echinochloa > Echinochloa crus-galli. The sequence goes on along the minus strand of OAMR01000430.1, from coordinate 629,032 downwards.
GTTGTGTGATCAACCTGCAAACTCGGTGTGCTGATGATACTCATCATACTATAAATAATGTAGTGCTTAACTTCGGTTGTAGTACTATCGGCATCTTTTGTCGTGCAACCATGCGTGATGCGTCCTTTATGCTGCATGTGCTTCATTCATCTGCGAAAGCGTCTCACGGAGTTACGCCTCTGAGATTTCCTGTACAAAAGGAATGGAATCGCAAACCTGTTGGCTTGCTGCTGTAAGCGGCAACCCATCCGTAAACCCGTTTCTATCGGATCTACCTGTTCTGCTGATTTTTAATTGCTGCAGCAAGCGATGTGCTCATGTTCATGTATGTATGGCTGTCGCTGGCTGGCTGGCTGGTATTTTCCTACACCAGAAAAAAAAACGAAAAAAAACGAGAACACGCAGAACAACTGCGTATCTTTGTATTAAGAAGAAGTGAATGTGAGATTACAACGCGGGCCACAAGGGCGCACGCACCGAAACCAAATTACACAATTAGACTATACGGTCAAATGAACAACCAGAGTTTGTGGGCAGGAGGAGTTATGTTCTCAGTTCTACTGTCGCCACTGCCGGCCATCCTAGTTATCTTGCTCCCGCCATTGTCCAAAGGTGACCTTCCTGGAAGATGTGCTGCACCATTTGGACTTCGTCTTTGGCTGGCCCGTTGTCAAAAGTGCGGTTGTTGCGGTCCTTTCATATACACCATCGTCATGTTCGTTTGGCTGGTGGCTGGCGTTGGTTTTGCTGAGAGAAAAACACTGCTGGCTAGTTGGTGGCTGGTGGCTGGCGCTGGTTTTCGCTGAAAGAAAAACACTGTTGGCTCGCTGGAAACAATCCAAACGAACATGGCGCATATGGTGAGTATGAAGATGAGTCCAAACCCCTCTGTCGCGCTGCTGTTAGTCCAGACCGCAACTGCAGCCACCAGTCAGGCATCTTACCGGTCGGTAGTGACTGATAGGCATGACCAATCGTTGTGAAGATGGCGTGCCATACTTGCCTAGAGAGTGCCATACTTGCCTAGAGTAGCAGCATTCAACAAACGAATGGTCCGCCGACTCAAGTATCTGATCGCAGAGCTTGCAGCTGGTCCATGCTTGCAAGCTATGGCGATGGCGGCGGGCCGTCGTCTAGATGTGGTAATGAACCGCAAGCCATGAGAAGAATTTCACCTTGAGTGGTGTCCATGCCTTCCAAATTGGTTTAGCTCCAGCGAACCGCGTCGATCCTTTGAAGAATGCCCGATAAGCTGAGCATGCCGAGTATGTGGCACTCGGGCACCACCTCCATGCGGTGGTGTCTACAGTCCCTGGTTGCAGCTCCACCCCCATCACCAGCGGCCATAAGCGAAGGTATTGTTCGATGGCTGGGATAGTAAGCACGCCCGCAATGTCTAGAATCCACCGATTTTCTTAGCAAACCATCTGCTACTGTTCTGCGCTTTCGGACTCGAGGCCTTACCAGCTTGCACAAATCAAGTGCAATGACGCATGGCGAGTCGCCTCCCAGCCATCGGTCCGTCCAAAACAGTGCTAGACTTCCATCTCCAAGTGTGATCCTTATCGAGGCGTGGAACATGTCGTGAACTGCCTGGTCGCTCACAAAGTCCAGCTCGAGGTGTTTCCATGGTCTAGCTGCATCTGTGCGCTACAGCCAGAGCCAATGCAGACGCAATGCGTACGCTGCCAAGCGCAAGTCAGGCACCCCCAGTCCCCCAAACTCTGGCGGTCTGCACACAAGTGGCCAGGCCAGCAAGCATTGGCCGCCCTGAGCCTTCTCCTTGCCAGACCAGAGAAAGCCTCTCCTCCTCTTGGCCCTATTTAGCTCCCGGTCACATCGTCAAACTTCTAAAAATCCTCTATCTAAACTTCACTATTCACCTATCACATCAAATCTCTCTCCTCATGCATGGAGTACTAAACGTGGATAAATAAAAAAACTAGTTACATGGTTTTGATGTACACGACGAGACGAATCTTTTAAGTCTAGTTAGATCATGGTAGGACAATGTTTACCACAAACAAACGAAAAGTGGTACAGTGTCCGATGTGACTGTGTTTAGTTCCTGGAAAAAGGTGAAAAGTGAAGTGAAAAAGTCACATCGGACACTGTAGCACTTTTCGTTTGTCTGTGATAAACGTTGTCCTACCATGATCTAACTAGGCTCAAAAGATTCGTCTCGTCGTGTACATCAAAACCATGTAACTAGTTTTTTTATTTATCCACGTTTAGTACTCCATGCATGAGGAGAGAGATTTGATGTGATAGGTGAATAGTGAAGTTTGGTGAAAGAATTTTTAGAAGTTTAAACAGGCCTTGAGTGAGATGGTGGTGTGTATACATTTTCCAGACATCACAGACTTGACAAAGGTGAGCCTCCCCGCTTTGTTCATTAGAGAAGTTTTCCAAGTCGGTAGGCAGGCTCCAACCTTGTCCACCAAGGTTGCAGGTGTGCTTTCCTTAGCCGCCCAACTGTCAACGGGAGCCCAAGGTACTGGATTGGGAATTCAGATATCTGCGCGGGGAAGATCTCTTTGGTTAGCTGAACCTCCTCATCCGTGCAGGCGATCGGCACGATCAGGCTCTTGTTCACATTGGTGTGCAGCCCCGAACATGCTCCAAAGAAGGACATGATCTCTTTTCCTACACCAGCAAAAACCCAACGGCAAGCAGCAAAAATCCCAGTTCACGCCACTGCCGAACTTCACCCAATTCGGAACACCTCTCCTCCTGCTCCCCCCGGCGACCCCGATTGCCGCCCCCGCCGCCGGCGGCGGCGCGGTCGCGTCCCCTCCCGGCATCCCCTCGACCCACCACTGCCCGCAAGGCCGCGATGCAGCCTCCGTCCGATCTCTCCCCGCCCCCACCCTCCTCTCCGCCAGCCGATACACCAGGCGCCCACGCCGGGCCCAGCGCCGGCGGGGATGACCTGCTGTGCCAGCTCGTCCCGGCGACCCGCCTCGCCGCCGAGCGCAGCGACGACGCGGCCGCCCAGCCCGTGCTCCTCTCCCGCTTCTTCAAGTCCGAGAGGATCGAGCTCACCGACGACCGCCTCACCGCTGCCAGCACCAAGGGCTACCGCATGGTTCGCGCCACCCGCGGCGTCGCGGCTGGGGCATGGTACTTCGAGGTCAAGGTCGTGCATCTCGGCCCCACTGGCCACACGCGCCTTGGATGGGTGACCAACAAGGCGGACCTCCAGACGCCGGTTGGGTATGACACCTATGGGTTTGGCTACCGCGACATCGATGGCACCAAGGTGCATAAGGCTTGGAGGGATAAGTATGCTGATGAAGGGTATGGGGAAGGAGATGTCCTCGGCTTCTACATTTCTCTCCCTGATGGGGACAAGTATGAGCCTAAGCAACTTGACCTGATTCAGTACAAGGGAATGCCTTTTCATGTGCAAGTTCCCAAGGAGGAGCAGAAGATACAGGATCCTGTTCCTGGTGAGTGCCTGTTTTAATAAATCCTGTGTATAGTTGTATGTTATGCCAATTAAAAAGCACATACAGTTGTTACAATGAAATGGCTAATTGGCTATGAAGTATGAGATATAGTTTCATGAAACACCTAGGGTGAATTGTTCCTCACTCGGTTCTCGAGACTTGAGATGATGTAGACGACTGCTAGCAGACTTTGTAAATGGAATAATGGGATAATGGATTATTCAGATTTCATGGTAGCAAATTCAAGAAAAGGATGTATTATGAAACAAGTAATCATGTAAATACTTTCTTTTAGAGTTGTGTTGTTTATTATACAATAAATTTGGTTAGGACTGAGGAAAATTCTTAAATCATTTTCAGATTTTAGGCTGTGTACATCCTAGATATGTAGAGGTAGGGAATGGTCTTAGCATGATGGTATCATCTTGATGTTATGATGTAATTATCTAAGGTTAATAAAGTTTCCCTTATCGAAAAAAGATAATTGTGTATTGATGTTGAATTAAACAATTAAATGTATGCTCATCCTTCACAAGTGTGTTGGTAGATACTTGTCCTTTGGTTTTAGATTGACATGTTTTCCCAATTCACCCTTGCACAAATTCCTGGCCCCTCTTTATACATTATATAGACCAGTTGCTTCCATAACATTTTCAATGGCACACACTGCATATAGTAGCTTCCATTTGTTCGTCTTTGAATAATTTCCAAAGCCTGATCTAATGTGTACTGCATAAATAAATCCCTACTCTATTTGGCGTTGGAGTGCTAATTGAAAATTTATCTTGCAGCATAACATTTTCCTCTGGACTTTACATGTCCTGTCACAGTAGCGCTAGCACCTCTGCACCTTATAGGCTTATAGTTGCTTCCATACATGTATAAGAATGTGTATTTTCAAATGTTTATTTCTCAAAGTGTGTTATTGTAGCTTCCATACACGAATAAGGTGCATCTTTAATATTGATTTTCGTATGGTCTAGTCAGAAATCCCAATTGGTTATGCTTGAGAGGTTTTAGTTATCCCATTAGTGCTAAACTGTTTGGATGTTGGGTGTTTAATATGAATTAATTGGTGTGCCTATATGTGTTCCATTAGATGACACTGTGTTTTGCATGCATGAAATAGAAGGATGTTTCCCAACAATGGCTCTTCTACACTTGTGTTTACCAGTTACTCTGTTTGTTCAGAGTTCAGACAATATAAATGTTTCGTGGTTCTTGCATATGCAGGGAGTGAGATATGCTACTTCAAGAACGGGATATGCCAAGGCAGTGCCTTCAAGGACATTCCTGGAGGGAGGTATTATCCAGCTGCGTCAATGTATACGCTTCCTAACGAGCCAAACTGGGTAGTTAAATTCAACTTTGGGCCAGACTTTGAGTTCTTCCCGCAAGATTTTGGTGGCCTGCCAATCCCTCAACGAATGAGCGAAGTACCTTATCAGGCACTTGAGGTGAAGAACGAGGTGCCTGCTGAAAATGGTATTGCTGAAAAAACTAGCTAGTGTTAGCTAACATGCTGTTTTAGCTATGTTGAATACCCGTGTAAACACCAAAGAAGCCCATGGCTAGATCATGGTGAGGTTGGTTGGCCGCTGGAGTCATGAATCTGGCTAGATTGTATGCTCATGTTGTTACCAAATAGGTTCAATATTTCCTGTCCTTGGGCAGGTGATGTCAGATGGTAGTGGTGAACTGGTCATATGGCATGCTGCCAGTAGGCTCACCTCGCTCGCACCCAATTCCATGGAGGAAATTACGAATTGGGGAGAAAGGGAGATTGATGACGTCATGGGTTGAATGGGCCGCGTGGTAGTGGGCTGTTGGAGAGTTTATCACATCCATAGGCCCGGCGGCCTAAATGATCGGTAGCCCACATATGCTAGTAGTAGCCCATTAGGCCATTTGTATCCTCTGCTCACCTCACACACACCAAACAGCCAGCAGCCTAACCAGCCAGCCGGCCCTAACACCCAGCCAAATTAGTAGCACGTTGAGCCCATGGGCGGGCGAGGTACCTTGAAAACGTGAACCCCGGGCTGGGCATGCTGGAAGGTGCACGTGCCGGATATAGTTCACGCATGCACCAATTGGCTTGTCGCACGTGGAAAATGACCGACCATACAAATAAAAGCTGGGCAGGTAGCGAATATTTGAGCACAACAATGTAATTTGCGAAGATGTCTTCGTCCGGCCAACTCCCCTCGCCGGCTTCAGGCTGCCGGAAAGACGAATTAGGCCGCAGGAGGAAGAGCGATTTGGGTGATGTGTGTATAGAAATAATGCAAGCTCCTTGCGTAGAGCAAGACTATTAGGTGCTAATTGGCTTGGTGTTGTCTAGTTCTTTTTTTCTTCTTTTGAGTCTGGATGTGGTGGTGACAACTTGCAAAGGATCGGACTCTTTATCGATCTGTATAGAAATGATGCGTGCGTCCAGACTCTGTGTCGTCTTATGCGAATCTCTGATCAAATTAAAGCTGGGAGGTACACTCATCTTCAGCTTAATACTTCCATTAGATCAAATTATCAAACGGGTGAAATGACAATAGAAAAGAAGTTAATTAGATGCATCCGAAATGACTAGCTAAGAATACGAGATTATAGACTTGTATTTGGCTCTCCAACTTGAGAATCTGTGTAGTATATAGGTGTCCCATAGCTATCTTTTAAGATAAACCACTATATTTATTTGAGAACAAAGAGACTACCACCGTAAGCATTCTTTAGGGTTAACAAAGAAATGCTTTTCGTTCGAAATTGTCGCTAGTGTTCTGGTAAGCACCACCATGATGCTTTTCGTTCGAAATTCTCACCAGCAGGAATGTAAATAAATTTGGCTTGCCATGATCTCATTTTCAAGATGAAATGGCTTATGTAGTCGCAGTACATTCACGTACCAATCGTGCAAAATGCTTGTAGACCAGACAACATACTAAATAGCTTCGAGCTGTTGTAAAATATTCTTTCCCCAACAAAAGAAAAACATATGCCAGTATACTGTTCGCCCAATAGAAGAACCGAGAAGAGCCCAAAGATGAGCAGCATTCGGGTGGTTCGGCCGATCAACTTTCGAGTTCAGGGAGGGTCGTCAGTCGTGATGCAACCGAACTTGACGACGAGCTAGCATGTAGAACACTGCATTGTTTCCTCAAATACACTAGGCAGAACGAGCAGAGCCACAGGCTGCCTGCACCCAACTTCCCGCCATTTTGGCGTTTTCAAATCACAAGGAACAACAACACCAAGTGTTCCCTCCAGGCTCCACTATATATATACCACCACAAGCTCCTGGTGATCGTAGCTCAATAATTAAGCTCATCAGTCGTCAGTCAACGTGTCCAGCTGATCCGACAAGCCAGATAGCTAGACATGGCTGCTTCCATCTCTGGATCCCACTCCTGCTACCCTAGCGTCGCATTGGCTCGGGGCAGCAGCCGCCGCAGCCACACCGTCGTCAGGAGCTCCTTCGTGCCCAGCTCACCGGCGTCCAAGTCCTCGACGCAGCTGCGGATCGGCAGGAGGCTCCTGCCGGTTCCCGTGCCGCTCCCTGCTGCGCCGCGCCGGCTTGCCGGAGACCGGGTACCAGGTCACCCGCCTCCTCCACGCGGCGTCCACGTCGGCGCCGGGGTGGCTGTCGCCGTGCAGCTCCAGCTACATTGGCTACGTGGCGGTGTGCGACGACGAGGGCGAGATCGAGCGCCTCGGCCGCCGCGACGTCGTGATCGCGTACCGGGGCACCGCGACGTGCAGCGAGTGGGTCGACAACTTCAAGTCCAGTCTAACCCGGCTGCCGATATCGTCGTCCACGGCGGCGCGGCGGTCCGGCGAGGAGGAGCCGATGGTGGAGAGCGGGTTCTGGAGCCTCTTCACCGCGGCAGGCGAAGCGCACGGCAGCCTGCAGCAGCAGGTGCGCGACGAGGTGCGGCGGATCATCCACGAGTACGGCGGCAAGGGCATGCCGCCGCTGAGCATCACGATCACAGGCCACAGCCTGGGCGCGGCGCTCGCGGTGCTCTCGGCCTACGAGATCACGACGGCCGCCGCCACGCAGCAGCAACAAGGCGACGGCGACGACGCGCACGCGCCGCCGATGGTGACGGCCGTGTCGTTCGGCGGCCCGCGCGTGGGCAACGCTGTGTTCCGGAGGAGGCTGGAGGAGAGCGGCGGCAAGGTGCTCCGCATTGTGAACTCGAACGACATGGTGACCAAGGTGCCGGGGTTCCCCGTGGACGACGACGACGGCCACGAACGCGGCGAGCCGGCGGTGAGATGGAAGGCGAGGGTGCCGAGGTGGCTGGTGTCCAAGATGGGGTGGGCGTACAGCGACGTGGGGCGCGAGCTGCGGCTGAGCAGCCGGGATTCGGCGCCCAACGTGGTGGAGTCGCATGGCCTCGACTTGTACCTCAAGCTCGTGGCTGCTTGCACAGATTAGGCAATGAAGTAGTGGTCGATCTATAATAGCCTGCTGACAGTGTAGAATATGCTAATTAAGCTAGTGATTAGTATGTGCAGACAATTAACAAGAATGTTTAAGGTCCATTTGGATACAAACTAATTTTGGAGTCTCTAGAGAACATGATGCTTCCTGACATACATGCGATGGATAGAGTAGCGTGCATGGCCACTGTCCTGTGTGCTTGCTTCCTAGTAGTTCGTAGGGGTCGGGGGTTTCAAGATGGGAAGCTTTCCAGCCCACCTGGTTCAATTGTTCCAGCTCATCGATAATAGGGTATTAGTCCCATATAACATATAAATGAAGCTGTTTTTTATTTTCGTTTTCTTTATTGAATTATGATTATGTATATGTGTACACTTTCAACATTTTCAGAAACTTAAGTCATCAATCTGTGAAATTTAAGTTAATATTTGGGATGAACACAATATATAAAAATGGCTAGCTGAGATATATAGACATTTGCCTCTCTTCCTAGCAAGCATGAGCGATGACCAAAGAAGTTAAGAGTGACAAAATCAAAATTTGTGGTATATAAATAATGGAGATGACTAGAGCGGGACGGATCGTCGAATAAGGCAATGTTAAGGCCCTGTTTGGATATCCCTGATTTTTTTAGTCACCTAAACTTTAGTCACTTTTAGTCTCAAAATGCCAAACAGGATGACTAAAAGGGACTAAACTTTAGTCCCTAATCCATAAGTCCATAAGTCCCTTTGAGGTGACTTCTTGTGACTTCTACTGACTTATACGACGAAGGGGAGCGCCGTCTTCGCCGCGGGGGCGCGGAGGGGGAGGGGAAGAGAGGGCCGGCACGAGAGGAAGAGAGGGAGGGGAGGGGGCGCGGCGCGTCGGCCGGGAAGAATGCGGGCCGCGGCGGCCGGGGATGAAGCGGGGGCGCGGGGCGGCGATGGTGGGAGGCGCGGGAGGGGAGGAGAGGGACGACACGGCGTGGGAGAGAGGGAGGGGCAAGGCTTGAGGGGTAGTATGGTCTTTATGCAAGACAACTAGTTACATTTAGTCACTTTAAGTCCCTACAACCAAACAGGACAACTGTCCCTAGAAGTCGCCTAAAAAAGTTATGGGTATCCAAACAGAGCCTAAGACCTCCACGGGCTCCACCCCATCCTTATATTTCAAAAAACAAACACCTCCATCCCACCCCCCCC
>OAMR01000430.1:578304-619929 GCA_900205405.1 Echinochloa crus-galli | reverse complement strand
GTGGTGAGGTGTCCCACCCACCCCACCCCCTTATCTGCTTGCTGCACCCTGCAAGGGAAAAAACATTTGCACACACAAACAACTACATCCGCCATATGAGTTGCCTTCTTCGGATCCACCCTTGCTGCTATCATCTGCCTCGTCGGCGTCGATTCCGAGGATAGCGATGACCGCCTGCCTCTGGCTCCTCCTATGTCCTCTCCATATCCCCCCCCCACCTCCATCAGAATCTAATGAGACCCCACTGCCACTTATCTTGTCATCTTCGTCTCAGGCGAGCGCATCGACCTCTTCCTCATCTCTATCTTCGGCGAGCGCCCTCGCCTACCCCCCTGTTGTGTCTTCGATGTCTCTCGCCACCAGATCCATCACTGCCAATCGCCGTTGTGGTAACCCAGCTTCTCCGGAATGTCACCATGATGCCCCACGCCCCTACACCGCCACCGGTTGTCCTCCATCACCTCGCCCGGTGGCCCCGGCCTCGGTGAGTGGTGTCATCACCATCTTGCCTCACCACCTGCCTCCGCCATCAAGCCAGCATCCTCCATGGAGCTCCCTCTAGGTCCGATAGCAGGTAACCCCAACTCTAAACCCTAACTCCGAAGGGCCGGCGACCGATGATAATTTGATTCCTTTGATTCTTCCCTTCTTTCCTTTTTTGAGAAGATCACCCTTCCCCGATGGAGAGGATGACTCTCGCGATAAGCTAACATGAGAGCACTCTCGTTTTAGATTTTACGGTAAGTTGTAGCTATGTTTGCAGTTCCATACAGGTATTTTCTTTTTTCTTTTTTAGGAAAGACGTGCATTTTCTTTACCTCGTACTAGATGTTAACCTTTTTCTTTCTTAAGGCAATTCCCATTTTCAAGAGTTTGTAGAATAGTGACCACCCTCTCCACCGCCTCTCGTTGATCTTTTGCTATGTCAAAAATTAAGGCCGGGAGGGGGGCCTCGAGTTAGAGAAATACCAGCAACCATAATCCACACATTTGGGTCAGAATACAACCTGCCACACTGTAGATGGGCCTCTGACCTATGGCCTAGTAGGAGATGGGAAATCCTGGGCTCCAGCAATGTTTATCGGGGAACCAGTAACTAAGGTGGGACCTAGTCGATCAGGTATGCAGTAGTTATTTCATTTGAAATCCTAGCCGCCGTTCGTTTCTTGCACCTGTCTAGTTCACCGACTCAGAGATAAAATAGGGAAAGAGATGTTATTGTTTATTTGTTATTGCCAGCTGGTAGTAGTGCTATTGCTGGACGATGTAGATTTTTTTTTCCATTGCCAACCTCCACAGTGATAATTTACGCCCTCGCATTCAAAATTATTGTGTCGTCCATTGATAAAATGAAAAACCTCGTGGAGTTACCACTTACAGGAAATTTAAATTTGGTTTGCAATGATCTCTTACAAATAAAATGGCTTGTAGAAGTTACAGTACATTCACGTGCCAATCGTGCAAAATGCCTGTACACCTAATGACCTAACTAATGAAACTCATAGGTCATAGCTAGCTTGCATTCCGTTGTTAAATATATTCTGTCCCAACAAAAAAAAAACATGCTATCACACTATGCTCCCGGCCCAATGGAAGAGCCTAAAAATGAGCAGCAGTCGGGTGGTTCGGCCGATCAACTTTCGAGGGAGGTTCGTGGTGCAGCCGAACTTGACGAGCACTGCATAGCTTCATGAAATACGCTAACCATTGACTAAAGACACAATCTGTCTGTACGCCAATGCAACTTATGTGTCCCCTAGGATCTCAACTATACATACCACTGCACCACGAGCTTCTGGTGCTCGCAACTCATCAGCTAGACAGACACAAGAGAGGAAGGTCATCAGAGACAACGTGTGCAGCTGTTCTGTCAAGTTAGACATGGCCGTTTTCATCTCTGGATCGTGCACCTGTGCTACCCTAGCTTTACACTGGATCAAAGGTCAGATTTAGCCCATGTTATATTATAACTACTTGTATCTCTTCTCTCTTGATGAAAAACGAGCAAAGCACGTCCTAAAAAAAGTGGACTTAATGAGCACCTGTTGAGAGGTTGGGAAGGGAGAAATATGGTGAGGTCAACTTTTGGCATTTGTGATGAGTGCACTTCTTGTGTATCTGTTGAGAAGTTGGGAGGCTGGGAAGGGAGAAATATGGTGAGGTCAAGTTTTGGCATTTTGGTAAGAGTTTGGGGAGGGGAAAAAAGTGGTGAGGTCGGATTTTGGTGTTTGTGAGGATTCATTGCACAATTATATGACAGATCACTTTCAGTTGTTACTAGTAACTGATCGATGTGGTAATTAATATAATAGGCCATAAAAATGTCTAGGTTCATCGAACTTTGCAAGAAGATCCTCTCGGCCTAGTAAGAATAACAAAGTTACTAGTAACTGACAAGATTACTAATAGACCGTATATAAAAAATATCTACATTCAGCGAACCTTCTAAATAGGCCCTCTTCTCTTGGCAAGAGTAACAATCCAATCCCTTTCTCTTGTAGAGGAGCTCCTCTTACTTCCTTTGCCTCCCTATCCCAACTACTCTATGCATAGGAGTTGGGAGAACAGACCTTCGAAACCCTCGTCCTCGACTCCGACCAAAATGCCGATTGGTCTGGATAGCAGCACCTTCTGTGTCAGTCCTGCTGTAGGGTACAATTCTTTGCCCTTTTCTATTAGAAATGTTCTGTTCAAGATGTTTTTTATTCGTTCAATACTCTTGTGCGTGAAAGTTATGCTTGCTAGCGAACATATAGATAGCATCTGAATGCGACTGCTGGATGTATGATTTGCTTCACTCCCGTAGTCCTATCATGATTTTTTTTATTGCGTTCAATTCATATGTGGGTTGCAAAATAAGCCGGAAAATGCCCCTAATTCCAACAGCTCGTGCATGGCAGCCGCCGCAGCCGCATCTCCACGCTGCAGGTGGCCAGGAAATGGCCGGAGCTCCAGGGCGCCCGCGACTGGGACGGCCTGCTGAGCCCACTCGACGGCGCGCTCCGTGGCGAGCTCGTCCGCTACGGCGAGTTCGTCCGCGCCGCCTACACCAGCTTCGACTTCGACGGCGGCGCGCCGTCGTACGGCTCCTGCCGGTTCCCGTGCCGTGACGCCGCCGGCGAGGAGGAGGAGCCGATGGTGGAGAGCGGGTTCTGGAGCCTCTTCACCGCGGCAGGCGAAGCGCACGGCAGCCTGCAGCAGCAGGTGCGCGACGAGGTGCGGCGGATCATCCACGAGTACGGCGGCAAGGGCATGCCGCCGCTGAGCATCACGATCACCGGCCACAGCCTGGGCGCGGCGCTCGCGGTGCTCTCGGCCTACGAGATCACGACGGCCGCCGCCACGCAGCAGCAACAAGGCGACGGCGACGACGCGCACGCGCCGCCGATGGTGACGGCCGTGTCGTTCGGCGGCCCGCGCGTGGGCAACGCTGTGTTCCGGAGGAGGCTGGAGGAGAGCGGCGGCAAGGTGCTCCGCATTGTGAACTCGAACGACATGGTGACCAAGGTGCCGGGGTTCCCCGTCGACGACGACCACGAACGCGGCGAGCCGGCGGCGAGTCGGGTGCCCAGGTGGCTGGTCTCCAAGATGGGATGGGCCTACAGCGACGTGGGCCGCGAGCTGCTGCTGAGCAGCCAGGATTCAGGGCCCAACATGGTGGCGTCGCATGATCTCGACATGTACCTCAAGCTCGTGGCTGCCTCCTGCATAGATTACTGATTAGGCAACCAATCTGGTGGAGCCTGGTAGCGTGGAATATGTTAATTAATTAATAGTTTCTTCGTTTCAAATCATATACAAGTCGTTTTGGCTAGCAAACATTATTGTATATATACTTAGAAAAGCCAAAAATGAACTATAATTTGAGGAGATGGAGAGACCATACTAGTGATTACTATGTGTAGGCGACCAACAGCAATGTTTACTGGTAATTCTGGAGTCTTGGGAGAATATGCATGATGCTTGCTGACACAAGTGACGGAAGTCATTGTCCGTGTGTGCTTGCTCGGCAACCGCAACCGAGCGTTCCTGACGCATGGTTGATGGGTTGTAATCACGGGCCACCGCACCACACGACGGCCGAGCCGCCGGAGCTCATCCGAGGTTCTGCAGCAGCGCCAGCTATGGCTGCGTACGTGGCCGTGGATCGTGTTTTCTTTGGCATATGTATCCTACGCAGATAACAGGAGACAGCTTTCAGGGAGATTCGACAAGAGAGGTGAGGATGGAGTGGCACAATGGACCAAATCCATTCTCAACTCTCACCAGATCACAATAACTGACAATACGACACCTTGGCCAAATCGACAGAGCCATAGCTCTAGCTGGTTAGAATTGTCTCTTTTTTCCCTTAAAAATGTGTACAAACATGCATATTTCTTCCATTGTTTCAGCTCAAGAGAGTTCTATAAACATGTTTCAGCTCAAGAGTTCAATAAACATGGTACAACTAGTACATTCTAAGTTTCCACTACGGCACTACTGGCAGGAGAAACAAAAAAAAATGGCAAACAGATTCAGCCACGTTGTTTCTTTGCGCTAGGTAAATCATCAACATAATGGCCACCATCGTCTGCCCCATCTTTCTCACCCTTCTTCCGAGCCAGTATCTTGTTTATCTTGTGGAGGTCATTCGTGAGCTTCTGGTCCTTGTTCTGCTTCCTCGTCTTCCTGCCATCCTGCATCTTCACCCCAAACTGGAAGGCGGCCTTCGGCATGGCTTCTTTCTGATCGTTGTATTTTGCCCACTCCTCTTCCGTCTCAAAGTCCCACATATGTAGACGCCCCTTAGCCTGCTCAAGAATCTTATATTAGAATACAGTAGAGATATGGTCCAAAGATATCAGGGAGGATAAAAAATTATGTAATGTTCCGCAACAGATGTAATCAGGGGCTTAATACAGCCCGAAGGAATGACTACTGTATTAGCAAAGAACATGCAATGGCTAAACAACCAGAATAAATTACTATCATGAGTTCAGACCAACAGTAAAAAGAGTACATCATTAATTTCTAGAATCTTCAAATGCATAATGAACAAAAACAAGATGCATAAATCAGTTAATAGTCCCTGCAATCTCACTATGTGCATTAACTTTTTCGAAATAATTTCACTTACCCTTCCACCCATATCCATCTTTGATAAATCATCTTCATCATCACTCCCTGCAACCTCATTATGATACTCCTGGTAACCAGGATAACACTCTGAGTAGCTATCTGAAATAAAATTTGGATCTTTCTCCCGTGCATCTTTTTCCCTCAGCTGATTAAGCCTTTGATCGTCGCGTTTGAAAACAGAACCAAAACCTCTATCCTTGTCTGCTTGAGTCATGAACCTAGGATCCTGGGCTATACTAGGATCAGCTAACACATCATATTCCTGAGTGCTTTGTTGCGCATACTGTTCTGGATAACCCAACTGCTGTTCTGCATACGCATAGCCTGACCAATCGCCTTGATATCCAGCTGCTACCATTTGGGCTTGAACAGCATCATACCCATTCTGAAACCAGAAAAGACTAAGCGTTAAATATTGACTAAGCTGAATAAAATATAGAGCAAACTTGAAACATTTTATAGAAGATGCCTTTTATAGCAGGCTGTGAGTATGGCTAAGTAATAAATAAATTATTAGCCCCATAACATTCAATGTGTATGGTTCACATTATACAGGTATCCATCATAACCAAAGTCACAGAACGTCTATAGGCTTACCGGTTGTTGCCAAGCTTGAGCGGGTTCAGATGGTGGTATCGGGCCATACATGGGTTCTGTGAAATAGGATTGCTTCTGATGGTTATGTGGGGATTCGTCCATATCCTCAGAAACTGGGCTCTGGCTCATTTCCTTGTTAGGAACAGAGTAGTCAACTCCATCTCCAACGAAAATGTCATCATCATCAGTTCTATCAATAGGAACAGATTGTTTCTCCTTTCCATTGAAATTATTGTTCCGAGGGGGTGGTGCTGATGGTGGTGGCATATTCTTTTCTGATTGGTGTTTCGGAGCAGAACCGTTAGTTTGGGTAGGTTTTACTGCCTCATCATAATTACCACTTGGCAAATTGTTCTTGCCTGCATTGTATAGAAAAAAAATAACCAAGATATGTAATCAATCAAGCACCTGAAGATAATTCCTCAGAATACTAGAGATACATTGAAAAAAAACTCAAGTATCCTCGCAAAAGTAGCAGTTTTACTTTTCTCTATCACCAAAATATAAATATTCTTAGTGCTTCCAGACAAATCACATAAGCATTTTCTTATGTATTTACCAAGAAAGTTTTCTGGTTTTCTCAGTTCTCACTTAATAAGATCTACTAGTATAGCACTTAATTTCATTTTGCAGTAACACACCTTTTGTGTCTCTTTCCTTTTTCTTTTTCTTTAAGACCTTCCCTGAAGATCCAAGTCGAAGGTATGTCATAATTTTAGCAATCCTGTCAAGTACAGAACCATCCACACTGACAGTTACCATCTCCTGCAAAAGTAAGAAGATCGTTGAGAAAGAGAAGTCACAGGACATCCAACATGTACATGGTCATCGTATTGCCATAGTACCTCTGGAACAGGGCAATCAGCTTTGCTCCTATGAAGAGTTGTTGGAATATCATTGGTGAGTCCCTCCTCCTAGTTGGATTAAAATAAGATAATTAAGACACTCACCAGACGAAATATTCAAATAAAAAACAGAGATAATATGGTAAGCCAAATGATGGAATGAAAGTGGAAAGAACTAAAAATGATAATGGCTATTTCATGTGAATACGCTATACTGACACCTCTACATTCCGAGGGCAAAAAAAAAGTCATGCATCCAAACAATGAGCTGCTGATGAATCCTGGCTCTCCCTAATGGAACTTGAATAAAAACTACTGTGTGTTGCAATGATGATCAATTTTGCATGAAGCATGAATCATGGCATAGAGTTACTAAACATATTAACACTATACATAAATATAAAGGAGCATAACAAAATCAGAAGACTATTCAGTTCCCAAGTGAGAACTTCAGGGTTGAAGTTCTGCACTTCAGATGATGAGCAGAGAAATAGTGCTTTTCTAGAACAAACCATAATCATGCATTTTGTATACTGTGGGCATGTTGACTTCTCAGAATAAAAAGACTAAAAAAATGAAATGACAATATCTTTTAAATACAATGTGAAAAATCTATTTTCAGCTTAGCATGCGCAGTTCTCCAGCGTTTTCGAGAAAAAAAAATAGCTTAGCAGAATATTCTGAACATTTATTCACAGTTAACATGCCTGTCAGTATTGATGAGTTATCAAAAATAAAATAATGTATGAATCTTCATGCATGATTAGTCTGAAATGTATTATAACCACCTCCATTATGCAACTGAAGCACATGAAAGTAGGGAGCTTTTTAAGGAAATTACCATATTGTAAATAAATGACATCCGGCCAGGGAGAAATAATTCATTCTCTTTTATTATGCTTTGTGGTTTTATGATCCATTGGTAGACAGACTGCGATCACCAAAAGAAGACAATCAGTACTCGCATTTTATTAGTAACTTAACAAATGAAGAAATAAAACAAATCACTGATAAACTAAAAAAGTTCTACCTTTGCAGTTGCAGTGCGGAAGGAGACTGCCTGATCTTCTTTTGTTGCCCTGTACAACAAAAAGTGAAATATATGTATTATGCTCCCAAGCACTAGCGCATCCAGCGTAACAACACGAGGGTGTTAATTTTTTTTTTATCTCAGCCAAATATTGTTCCATCTGAAATTCAGAGAGCAAAATATACAGTGTATATAATTTCAGTCAGCATACTCACAACTCACTTGCGGATAATGGCTTCAGGAAGATAAGCTTATAAAGTTATTAAATACTACAAGAGATACAAATGAAAAATATTACAGGAGGCAGAAACCCCTTTTATCTTCAATTTACAGGAACATGAAATTTATAGACGCAGACTCTTTCAAAACTCAAATGAAAGGAAAGTTGATCTTTCTTAAGTTACTTCAAAAAACAAGCCCCAGTAAAGTTGATCCAGATGATTCTGTTAGTTGGAACAATTTTTTATTATGGGCATATTGCACGATCTGAAATGGAAGCTGGAACAATCATATAGGGGAAGGTATGATAACATGACATAGAGCTAAAACTAGAAACTACACTATGGTGGAGTACCTTGACTTTGCATCCTTCCCATCCTCTGCATCAGGCTTCTTTTCAATTTCACTCCGTACTTTGTGAAGTAGAGCATAGTCCAAGCCTTTGACCAGATGTGTATGCTCCAAATCACCTTACAAGCATAGCATGGAAATAAAATGTCAGTCAAAGAGTAGTTCTGGGACAGCTTCTGAGTCACTATATCCACATCAATATATGTCACCTTCTATACCTTTCTTTTCAATTACAAGAATTCAGAAAAACAATTCGGACTGCATAGCAGTGATTGATTAGGTCAAAGGATTAAGCTGGTGTTCACTCTTTATATCTTTTCAAGAAAATGGTGTTCTGAAACAGTGGACATAGGGCATTTACCGAACATAGAAGACTATGCGAAACAATTCTCATTTTCACAGAAATCGTAATTAGGGCAGCTCATGAAGACATGAACAGGTATACCCGCTTATTCATTGACATAAAAAAGTCATCGAAAATGGAGGTAACAAATAGGCATGCCAAAGGGACTTTTCCACATAAAAAGGAATAATTCCCTTAAAAAAGTATAGCATCACATAAACCAACCTCCGAGATATTTGCTTTTCTCAATTGAAATCTTGTGTGCATCTGCCAGCCTACAACACAAACATTGCAGAAATTATAATTCCAGACAAAATACTAGCACAATATGAGTAGTCAAATCCATTCTTCTACAAACTAAGCACAAATGAACCATGTGATCTATTACCTCAAATCAGTCCCAGGAGGTGCCACGGCATGAAATGAACCAAGCTCCGTAGGTTCATAGTCTGGGTTTTGATCTTCACGACGCTCCTTAGCACGATCACGATACCTGGGTGTCTCTGGTTCTTCCTTTTTCTCCTCTCTGAATGGGAAACAAGAGAGATTTAGGTTTGTTAAGTCACTTACAATAGGTAAATGAGTCTCATGTTGGAGGTATTTGTAATTTGCATCAAACTCATCTTTATCGCTTACTCCTTTGACATGTTTACACACCCTAAAAATCTGCAGATGTTTATGAATTCTGTCCAAGACTGTACAAGAGAATGTGGGGATCCTGCATACTTTCTGAAACTATGGTCCTTGTTTCTCAGAGATACAGCTTGTATTCTATTTGTTCAGCTTCAAATCACTTGGCACTAAGAAATGGGAGAACAAATAAGAGATGAAGGATATGTGGAGTGCTTACTTCCGCCGCATCATCTTCTCCTTGTAGTAGTTCTTCTTGGACGACATCTTGTCTCTCTAGACTCTAACCCTAGAAACCCAGGTCGGGGGCCGAGGGGGATTAGAATCTTGAAGACGAGATTGTCACAAAATCAGCTCCCGACCTCAGGGCTACGACTCGGCGCGTCGGCCTAGCTCACCGTGCCGGGAAGGGAGCTGGCGGAGGAAGGGCGGGGAAATCCGGTGGGAAAGGTGGGGTGTCGGGGATACGGCGCAGCTGTTCGGAGACGGGGAGGAGCCTGGAGGACCGGCGGAGGGCAGACGACGGCGGCGCCCCGGTGCCCGAGTGACGAGAGCCTCGGGCTGAGGGGATCAGGATTCTCTGTGTAAAGTCATCCAACCACGACACGTACGCTGGATCAAGATCGGACGGTCCACATCAGAAGAGTCGGATATCTTCCTATTGTCAATACTTCTCAGTTCTCCCTAAAACTACGATGAATTGCAACCTACTGCTACATGAACAGATAGTATATAAACGCTAAACAAGCCCAGAATCATGGACAACTACCAGATATACCATTATAGGAGTTTCTTATTCTGAACATAACTCATTCATACTTTTCAGGTTGTATGCTACCGTTGCCTAGTTTATGGGAAGCAAAGAATGCAGTAAGTTGCTTTATATAAGAAAACATATCTTCTCAGTACAATTGGTTTGATCTCAACTCCATGCAGAAAATACCCAATAGGAGGCCTAAGCATCATAGATTTAACCTACTTTTTCTATGTTAAAGATAAACAGAGAAACACTACTGTAACTTTTCTCGATGTACAGTATCTTGCAAAATTTACTAAAGAAGCCTGGACAATCTTATGACAGGAATCACTCTGAGCGGATAATCAGTCTTTTGCATCCATTATTCCACCTGATGTGACCTGGAAAACGTGCCGTTCGTCAAGGGAAACAAAACTTATAGGCATCAGATTGCTAATTTGTATCATCTGAAACTTTCAGTCATTGCAGTCACCAGTTAGCAGATTATGTTCATTATCACAAAAGTTTTCTATGCAAGCTTAAGCAAGGCAATTTAGCTAGATTTTAGCAAGATGAAATTAAGGTAAGCAGTGAACATAAATATCATCAAAGCAAAAGGATATAGCTTCTCCCTCAGGAAGGTTAGGGGCATCAAAGATCTTGCAGACACGTTGTTCGCCTTTGCCTTTCCTCAGCATCAATCTGATGGTGGCAGCGTGTGCCAACACGTGGCCGCCTGCTGGTTTCTTTGGATCGGTTATGAACATACCACCACCTGGATCAGCAATCACTGGAATGCAAGAGGAGGCAACTTATAATTTAAAATTCATCAACCAATCAATAAACTACTGGAACAGATACAGGACTAAATAGGAAATCTCACCTTGGTTGGTGATGTACACTGCAACATTGAACTCCTCAGCGATCTTGGTAAGGCGGGACAGCATCTGTGCTAACTTTTGCTGCCATTTCATAGCAGATACCCCGTAAGCAAGAAGATAAAAAGGAATTCTTCAACATTTTTACGATGGCCTCAAAATGAACTGCCGAGAATACCTGACGCTCTGCAAGTTCACCCCTGCCACTGAAATCAACACGGAACAGCGCAATCACAGAATCCACAATCTGTTTCCAGGAAGAAATTCCACATGAGCACTGAGATATATGAAAAAACAATGCGCGTTACAGTTTCTTAACTACCAGAAGCCTGAAAGGTTCTTCAGCCATCTTGGCAGCAAGGCCCAGGAGCAAGTTGTACTGGTGCTCATAGGTGTATGCACGAGCATATATGATCTAACCAGAAACAGACGTAAAATTAAACAAAGGTCGTGAAGTCATGAAATGAGTTAACCTTTGCTTCGTTTTCTGTATCTCATCTCATTCCTTAAATTTGCACCATTTTGTTCAAATTTAACAGGAAGTTGCTTCCTTTAGTCAGTTATATGAGATCATTAGCGTTACCTTTTAATACTGCACAACGTAATTATCCCAACTGAGACAAAGATTGTCGTGCGGAATGTACAGCTTTTATACAGCTTCCACTGACTTTCACTGTGGTGCTGCTATACAATGTTCCCTCAGTGTCAATGTAGGCAACCTTCCCATTCCCCCCATGCATGTGGATTGGAAGCTGCATTTTCAGCAATCAGAGATAAGAAAGCTATTATGTTGCTTATATGTTTCCTCATATTCTATTTCTTCTACAGTTTGATGGTCTATGTGGCATGTTCTATCGATAAAAATTATATGGGGATGAACCTGAGTAGAGACACAGAGAGTATGAGCCAACTGGGTCTTCCCTGAACTGCAAGACAAGCAGATGACATATATTTAAAATTAAAAGGCTAGAACTGAACCTGGAAATACAAAGAGTTGCAAAAGTACAACAAGGTTAAACACTATCACTATTCTCATCAAATAGTTCAGAATTTTCTTTCATTTGCTAGTATGAGCATGCATGTGTATGATGATGTGTTGTATACAATGGCAAATTGCTTCCAGCAACAGAATACTACTACGTACAAAGCATTGTTTCAGATACTACTGGCCTAAAAACACAAGAGATCCCAGCTCAATTTCATCAATTGGCAAAAGAATCACTTCACATCATGAAAATGTTAGGAAACAATATTCATGTGGCTATGTTAACAAAGCAGAAAGCATGTTTTAGGAACTGCAAGATGCACTGCTAGCAATACGCCAATACCTCAGCAAGATGAGACAACAGAAAAGGGAGGTACAAGAAAGGTCTGTCATATTATCATCAACCTAATAATTCACAGCTGAGCTAGGTGTAACTACATTTATTTAGAAATGTGGCCCCATATCATAAATACCAACCATACACATACACATAATACAGGCTCCTGCATCAGGAAATAAACAACAGAAGCAAGAACATCTACGTACCGGAACTCTCCGAACGCCTCTGTGATGCAAAGTGTTTCAATCCCTCCTTCAAATTTAAAACATGTCCATCAGTTAGAATAATATAATGGCATGACTGATCACACAACAGAGTTGAGAACACGAGGCAAATTACCGCCAAGCAGCTCATCAAGTGCCTGGCTCCCAGTTGTAATCCGAACAACAGACTTTCGCTTCAAAATAAGCAAAAATAGAAACAGCCTTAAAATAAAATACATACGAGAAGTAACTGAAAGTCCTAAAGCAGATTCAATAAACAATCAATCTTTGTCAGTTTGTTTACATGCTAAACGCATTAGTCATCAGACAGCACCAAACTGGTAAACTGTACAATGATTAGTAGCTTAAATCCAACTTTCTTACCTTAAGAAGGAGATCACTTCCTGTCATGAAGCCCTGGCTCTGTGACAGACAAACAGGAAGGTAATTTGAGGATACCATATCATACAGAAGTGATTGTAGGGAAGTTTTAGGCAAAATCAACTTAAAGGGTCACCAGAAGTTTTTCAGCTGCCTCACAGATCTTATCAACTTTAGCTTCAGATAAACCTTTGATTCCTGTAAGGCTCTGCAAGATGATCCATAAATTAGAACGATATTAGCAGTATGTTCAGAATATTAAACAAATAGCAGGTGCCACAAACAACATATCAATTTAAGCACCGTGCAAAAAAAATCCAGACAGATAAAACTAAGATTTGGGAATTGGGATGCACAGTTCAGAACCTTCTTGGTATGCATCATTAGGCCATTGCAAGTGTAAATCCCTGCATCCTTCAGCTTCTTCACGTCTCCTGCGTTTATCCCTTGAGAGATCACTGTGCCAACAGATGCACCACAGATTAGCTTGAGTGCATGAATTAGAGAAATTGCTTGAGAACTCAAATTAATAGCGTTGTAGGACACAGATAGAGAATAAAACAACGTGAATCCTGTTAATAGTAAAACAAATTATGAACCCAAATTTAAAACCCTGAGTGCTGCCAAAAAACGTAAGAGTATCCACAGAAAACTCCCAGGATAGAACGAGCTAATATTCAAAACCCACTGGATTTTGCTGATCATTTTGACAGAACGAACCTACGAGCTCAGATTAAGGCTAGCTCAGATCAATCTATGCAGAAACAACGGTAACACGCACTCATGATTAGAACAAACTAGCCGCAGAATTTAGATCAAACCTGGGGAATACTAAAACCCCACGAATTTCTGCCACGATGCAACACCTATTGATCCCAAACACTCAAAATTGTGGGGGCAATCAGAAGAAGCGCACGCGACAAAAACCAAACAAATGCCGATACCAAGCTCAGATCAAATCGACTTCACTCGGACCAACACAAACTCGGACGGAAATTCCCGAAACCAAATCCGAAATGGCAACGCGCCGTATGCTAACGGAAGCGATCCGCCGGACCGGAGACTGGAGCACTCAGCACCGACGAGGGTGGTAGGGTGCGCGCGCGCGCGCAACAGAAAGTAATGCGGGAGGTGCGATGAGAGGGGAGAGGGCGCGGCGTACACTTGTCGATGGACTCGAAGCACTCCTCTTCCTCCTCCACCCTGTCGGGCTCCATGAGCTGGAGCTGCCCGCCCTCGTCCGCGTGCCTGGACGGCGCCATCGCTGCGAATCCGCGCGCCTGCAGTGTGATCGGAATCCGGAGAAGTGGGTAAGGGCAAGCGCCGCGAGGGCGACACACACGACCGGCGGCGAGAAGGAGGAGAAGCGGCGGCGCGTACCTGCGGCAGTAGTAGGCGGAGGCCGCGGAGGCAAACTCGAGTGGGAGTGGGACTTGGGGGAGAAGAAAGCAGAGGCGAGACGAGAGAGACTGAGAGAGACAAGTGGTTGCCGTGCGTGCCTGCGTGGGGGGTACTTGAAGGCTAACCGGACCTTCTCGCTCTCGAATGGGTCGGGCTGGTCTTCTGTTGAGCTGGGCTAAATGGGCCTGTAAGATGGGTCGCACCACCCAATCTCAGCCCATAAAATCGCGGTCCAGTGTGCGTCTGGGATCAGATTTGCTTCGTTT
This sequence comes from Echinochloa crus-galli, assembly GCA_900205405.1. Classification (NCBI taxonomy): domain Eukaryota; kingdom Viridiplantae; phylum Streptophyta; class Magnoliopsida; order Poales; family Poaceae; genus Echinochloa; species Echinochloa crus-galli. Next base: position 605,603 of record OAMR01000430.1, on the reverse strand, counting down.
TCTGTATCTCATCTCATTCCTTAAATTTGCACCATTTTGTTCAAATTTAACAGGAAGTTGCTTCCTTTAGTCAGTTATATGAGATCATTAGCGTTACCTTTTAATACTGCACAACGTAATTATCCCAACTGAGACAAAGATTGTCGTGCGGAATGTACAGCTTTTATACAGCTTCCACTGACTTTCACTGTAGTGCTACTTATAAAATTATATAGCACATAAAGATTGTTGTGCAGAATGTTTTTCTACGAAGTAACACCTTTTAGGGTCGATTTAAGCTCGCCTGGCACGTCTATAAGAGAAGAGACACATGTACTTATACTGAGAGGAAAAAAAGGAGAAAATTTAGCATGTTGTAAAGGGGAATTCAGTATTTCTTTACAGTAACCATTTATATCATTCTGCACCAAGCACGGCCTCCCATCTGGTGAAAGTCTTCATTCACGATCATGGAAAGAATCATTTATTTCCTCGTAATGAAAATATTTAGGCTTATTTCTTGATCTTGAATAACCGATCGCAGAATCCACCTGTATGGCTATTTCCTGATGATAATTACATAAGTGATTATAGCTTCGTCCTCGCTGACTCTGCCTCTCGCAATTGTTCATACATATCTGATATTTCTTTGGCAAAGTATGCCTTAGCTTGCGGTCTTTTGACCTACAAAAGCATTTTGAGATGGAGTGCGTCAGAGGCTTAGAATTTTAGTATTGAAATCTCCTGTAACAGAAGCCAATGTGCTTGTGTACCTTGAACGTTGGGGTGAGGAGACCATTTTCCAATGTGAATGGTTCAGCAACAAGGGTAACAGCTTTAACAAATTCAAAACCTCTCAGCTGGTACGATATGCATAAAGACGTCAATATTAAGAAGGCATCGATTACAGACAATCCACTTATATGGAGAAGGGTCACACAACTCACAACTGAAGAAATATACCTGTGCTTCCTTTCCAATGGAATCCATGTCAGCCAGGACAGCGGCTCTTGCTCTAGGATCAGCACAGAGCTGTCTTAAATCCTCGTACTACATTTTAGAAAGAGCATGAGGATATAAACAGGATTTGCAAATCTAAAGACCTTTTATCTGTAGCTCTATTTTTAAAAGAGACAAGTATTCCTGTCAGGTAAACTCTCTAAAATCCGTAATAATGATATAGTGGTAAGAACCTAAGATGGCAGATGCAACATCCTAATAGCCCACAGCATCCCAGAAATTTATGCTCGTTTAAATTTCTAAATTGGTTTGGCATGGAAACTGTTTCCCTAGGAGACAAATGAAATTAAGATATCTTTACCTGAATTCTTTCTGATGCAGCCCAAGCCTTCAACACCTCAGGTTCGACTGCTACAATGGCGACTAGGGAAGAGTTGAAACTATCACCTGTATTCAAATTAACAGCTTTAGGTGTACATTACAGTACTTGATTGTTTCAGCTCATATGGAGTCATGAACATTACCATATATGAAGCATTGAGCAATGAACTTGCACTTAGCGTAGACATTCTCGATCTTTTCCGGAGCTATGTATTCTCCTTGAGCTAACTTGAAAATGTTCTTTTTCCTGATCCCAAAAAAGTATAAAACAATTAGCAACTCAGGAAGAAACTTCAGACAAAATAAAGTCTAATGTGAATATATATTCAGTCAAATAGCATAGCAACTCAGGAGGAAACTTCAGACAAAATAAAGTCTAATGTGAATATATATTCAGTCAAATAGCATACGAAGAATTAGCAGAAAGAGAATATGTAATTGTTCAGATGGAATACAGTGCCGCTTATAACTTGAAAGGCTGAGTATCAGGTTTGATGCTATAATATATGCAGCCCGATGCAATTAGGCCTTTGCTCATCAAGTGCATCTTATCTATTTGATGCAGCCAAAAACGAACTACTAGAACTGAAATGAACCAGCTCAGTGTGTCCTTTATAATGCCAATGTGACAGAAGAGTGAATGCATCTTTTCTTTGAGTGCCAACTCAGCAAGATGGCTGGAACATGATTCAGTCTTGATGGGATATTCCATCAGATGTTTCTGACATGTCAATTTGCTATATTGACAATATGTTTTTCAGAGGGGCTATTATTTTTTATGCTGGAATGTTTGGACACAGATGAATGTGTTTTAAATTCCACCCAAAAATCAAACAAGAATATTACTACTAAATGATTTGGACTTGGAGTGGTTGAAAACTTAGAAAACCTAAACAGATGGCTGAGGCTTCCGCTGATTCTTTTGGTTAATATCTCTGCTCTCAAAGCTTTAAAGAAAAAACTCGACTAATGGGGGTAAAACCGCCCCCGTGGTTTTATTAAGAAGCTCAATCTTCTCCTGACCGAGAAACCCCCAAGCCCTGGCTGGGGGATGTTTTTAACCAGCCCAGAAATTTACGCTCCCACGGGAACCCAGGACCTGGAGTTGCTAAGCTTTAGACACATCGATCTACATTAATGCACATGCACACTGTTAGATAATTACCCCGTCTTGCTTACATGGCTTAGCTATTAATTAGAGGTAGCTGTTGACAGCTGTTAGTAGTAGCAAATTTGTTATTTGTTTCAGCTGTAAACAGCAAGTAGGAGTAATCAATTTGGGTTTTAACTTTAGCTTAGGGGGTGTTTGGTTCCACGGACTAAAACCAAAACGGACTAAAATTAGTCCCATAACGGACTAAAATTAGTCCCAAAACGGACTAAAGATCCAAACTCTTGGGACTAAAACCCTCAAAAAGGGACTAAAACTCTTTAGCTCCACAAGAGGAGCTTATAGGGACTAAAACCACCACTTTTCCACTGGATACCACTCCCCCCACCCACCAGCCCCACTTGTTCCCTTTTAGTCCATGGGTAAAGTAGTCTTTGCGCAAGCCATTAAAGCAACTTTAGTCCCTTTTAGTCTAGGGATCCAAACAGCAATTTTAGTCCCTAAGAGACTAAAATTAGTCCCTTAGTTTTAGTCCCCAGGAACCAAACAGGCCCTTAGGAGGGTGTTTGGATCCATGGGTGACTAGAGACTAGAGACTAATTTTAGTCACAAAAGGGACTAAACCTCCAAACACCCCTGACTAAAGGGTGACTAAAACTAGTTTAGTCTCTAGTCACCCATCACCCAACTTTTGCTGACTAAAGTCCCCCAATTGCTTGGGTCCACATTGCCTAGGAAAGAGAGGTAGAGGGGCAGAGCGCCAGTGCTGGAGAGGCAGAGGGCGTTGGAGGACGTGCAGCGTGGGGGAGAGAGAAGGGGAGGGGAGGAGAGAGAATGGAAGGTAAATCTGCATTAAATGCTCTTTAGTCTCATCTTCCAAACAGGGGGTGACTAAAATATTTTAGTCTGACTAAACTTTAGTCAGGTGACTAAAGGGATCCAAACACCCTCTAGGTCGGCTACTGTAGCAGGTACTGTAGCACCGACTTTAAAACTCTATAAATAGACTTGTACCCATCTTTGTAAGTTGTTGCTGTGCTATAGAAATAAATTCAGAAGCAGCCCCATCTTCTTCTCCTCTGTGTGTGTAGTTGCTGCAGCAAGGTGCTGCTGCCATCGTTGCCAACACACACAAATGCAATCACAATTCCAAATAAAATTTGGAATACCAAAGGGTACATCATTCAGATTTACCTATCTATAATTTTTAAACGCCCTCCAGGCAGCCACAAACCTATGTCTCCAGTGTGCAACCAACCATCTTCATCAATGACCTCTCGTCTGCAGTTTTTCAAATGCATTTATTTTAGCTCACTAAAAAATAATATATAAATGTAAATAAAAGTGAAGGGTAGCAAGTTACGTTTGGACTTCATCTTTATAATAGCCGCGGAAAATTATAGGTCCCCTTACACAAATTTCTCCACGAGGATATGGTTGATCCTCAGAAGTATAATTCATTTCTGGGACATCCACAAGTTTAACCTCTGAACAAGAAAACAGGATTTGATTGGAAAGACTGATAGCAATGCAAAAAGGCAAACTTCATGCAATCTTGGAGATAGATACACAGCACTCCTACATGTTCGAAGAAAAAACTTAATTTAATGTATCAAGAGAAACAATGTCAACAGCATGCACACAAAAGCCAGCCTAATTTTATTTCTGAAGAACATCAGATCAAAATGTGCTATTTGAATTGGCTCAGTGGACAGCCATGTTAAGCGTAATAATAACCCTTGATTGGATATAAATTGTAAAATAACAACAATTCAGAATATAAGTTTCTTCAGTGCAACTATTTTCATGATGGCTTGCCTATGTAGTATGCACTACTAATAATTCATAGATTTTTTTCAACATAAGTGTAAGTTTAATCAAACAAATAAAATTATATCCTTGGAACTCCAACATAGAGATTTACCGCAAGAAGGGTTTGGGGATCCAACATGACCAATTAACCTATCACCAATATCCATTGTAGAGATGACACAAGATGTCTCTGTCATTCCATAGCCTTCAAGAACTTCACCGCCAAAGCATCTATAAGAATGCAAACAGTATTTATTGATAATAAAGCAAAGCCCCAAGTAACTATCATACTGCACTAAGAGAGCTCAAAGAAGTCAGCTTACATCCTTAAGAATTCCATGACATCTGATGACAATGGAGAAGCACCTGAAGCCATCAGTCTCACTCGTCCACCAAGCCTAGCTTTTATTTTGTTAAATACCAACTTGTCCCACATTGGGGATGGATTTCGTCCTAATTACACAAAGTATAGAAGTAATATTTTGTTATACTCGAGGAGATGAAAAGTTGATCAAATGATGCCATGAAAACATAAAATTTACATCTGAGTACAATTAGAACTTCTAGCTTATTTGATTAGTGCTAGCAAACAGAAAGCAGAATTAATTCAAGAAAAATATTATCTGCAGAAACAACAAAGGTTTCCTACTTCCTGTTGGTTATTGCCTGTGCAACAAATTGCCCCTTTTCCATTTGTAACATTTGAACTTCCAGGTCCAATGGACACTTAAATCACAGATGCATCTAGCTTCCCAACAATACTTGGCAGCAGATGAAATTAAAAGAAAAGAACACTCCGAGCTCAATTTCAAGAGGAAAAGGGCTGGCCAGTATATGGGTTTTTAGAGATCCTTTCTAAACAGCAATAATAGATAATAAAACTGTGCAAAAATACAAGAAAAATGAACTAAACTCCATACCATTCTTACCATTAAGAATTGCTTGCCTCTTGGCATTGTATGCAGTATGAAACAGTCTTTCTTTCAGCCCACCAGATTCCTTCACAGCATTTGTGATTCTACAGAGTAATAGGCATCTAGCTAGTTAACAGTACCGAAAGGGAAGCAACAATAACCTCATGGAAGATATGAAACCATGGTTAAAAACTCATTTTCAGCTATCTGCTGTTTGGATCACCTGCGTGCATCTATCATCTTTAAGCTTGTCATTTATATAGCTGCCCTTTTAGTTTTGAAACTCTGTTAAACCTAGTTCCGTTTTGTGCACTTGTTTCCCTGTAAGATCTGATGATTGCTTTCAATACAAGCGAAGACCTCCTATGGTCCAAAAATCGTTTTTCAGTGGTTTCCCAGACCCAGGCTCTAAGTCAGTAACCAGTAGATTGATGATCCAATCCCAGTCCCATTTCACTTCTATTTCGTTTTCCTTACATCTTAAAATGGCAACTAACAGCTGATTGTTGCTTAGATTGGAACCCAAGAGGTAGAAACACAAAGTACAAACATAAAATAACTAAATTATTGGGGCAGTTGTATTACGCTGCATAAATTTTGTTATATAGCCGAGGAACACTTGCAAATACTGTTGGTCTCAAAGCAGCCAGATCATCCATCAACTTCAAATTATCCTGGAAATTAATGTAGCGTACTAATCAAAAGATGGAAAACAATCATAATAGAAGGTAAAAGATTACTGTGACATGTAAACAATAAATCCTGGTACCACATAATGTATGAAGTTGTGCTTATTGTAGAAACAAAACAAATAACTAGACAAGCAAATAAGAACACTAATTCAATAAACTAAATATAAAAATGTATCAAATGTGCATTGCATTGGGTGTGCTATGCTCCTTTGCCTACTGATGTGGAAACACTTGTACAGCCAGTTAATTTTCTGAATGCATATCAAAATTGTAATAACAATTGCATGGTTCTTCAAGCAAAAAAGAAAAGCAGTACTGTAAGGCTATCATCCAAATAGTTTCAGAGAGTTCAGATATGCAGACCCCTTGGTAGAATCCAATGGCAACACCATAGTGAAGCAATGCAACCTGGTTAGCTCTTTCATAGATGTGAGCCAGGGGTAAATAAGAAATATACCTGAGGAGAGCAACAGAAAAAATATATTGTCAAGAAAATGTTCTTGCCAGTAGAAACAATTCTAGAATGAATTTAGAATCCTCACACATCAGAGGGGTAAAATTTCATTCCCAGGCTTGACCCTGCTACATTTGCGATTAAGTTCTCATGAGAAAGAACAGCTCCCTGGAGATATATTGGAAACCAATAGCACAGGTTTGAAATGTAGAAGTAGAAGAGCTTTGCTGATGGAGCAATGTAAGTGAATAATAATTAGAAGGATGGATGATTTACCTTCGGAGTGCCAGTGGTGCCACTCGTGTAACAAATAGTAGCAATATCATCAGGTTTTGGAGGTCGGAAAGGTTGGGGACTCATCTTTCCCTGAATTAAAGATAGAAAAGAATTTAGAAAAGACGGGAAGATAACATATAGTCAGTAGTGAGCAGATTGAGGTGCTAATATTTTTATCAAAAAATAAAACACCAAATATGTTTTTAAAAAACTGGAGTTTCAGCAAAAGAAATAATGGCATTGGAAATGCACATGCCAATCAACATAAAAATAAAATATAAGACAATACGTCCAGCATGCAGACACTCTACGTGCCAATAAGCATTGGACAGTTAGAAGGTAGAAAATTTGAACAAGAGAACATTTACTGTTGAGTAAGACTGTCTACATGCTCACATGTGCATTACAGCCAAAAGGGTAAAATACAAACATAATGTCATGGCCATATTCGTACATTGATACAGACATTTAGCATGTCATTTTACTATCAACTAGTGATTCAATTTCACATTCTAGAAAGACCATTTTCAACCAAAAAAATCACTGCCTAATGTGTCGTCACATATAAATGCAAGCAATATAAGTGCAGACTAGATGTAACATCGACTTTGTAAGGTATGAATCCATTTAGCACAATTTTACAAGAAAGAACAAGGACAACATAAGACAGGAACAAACAGAAATAGGAAAAAAAAAATCATTTGCAGACTGCTTATAGTATTCACTTAGCTGATATCTATCACAGCAAAGGATATTACATAGCTGATATCTATCACATTTCTCAATTTCAGGTACAAATAAGCAAATAAATAGTATTCACTTAGCTGCAATTATTCAGCTTATCATCAGTAAATTGTAAGGTGAAAATATCTATGTTGTGTTTTAAACAGTTATTAGGCATAAACACGGTATAAAAGCTCAAGGCTTGTCCGAAAACCCACCTGATTGTGTAGCTTGGCGTAAGTTATAATTTTCACTCCAGTATTTGTGGGTGTGAGTGGAATCTTCGCATCTTCTCCACCAATTACCTATACAAAACAAGTTAATAAAAAAGGAAGAGTAATACCTAAAGATATGAATGTTACATTATTAACTGTGAATGGTTCGGAATTACCACTATAAGACGAACACATGGCATCTGAGTTATAAAGCTTAACAGCTGCATTCAATAAAGCCAATCAATAGGTAGGAAAGTAGTCAGAAATTAAATGCTACAATTCCAATCAATAAAGCCAATCAGAAAATATATATACAATGACAATTGAATACTGGTATATATTACTTTAGCAATCAAAAAGTTCAGTGTAGTGCATGTAAAGCCCAGTTCAGGATCAGACCCCAAAACTCACCACATTAAGCATGCACATACATGGATAGCCGGATAGGGTCCACAAAAAGCATGCATTGCCAAGCATCTATGGCAAGAGCATAAAAATAGCCCTGCTTCCTGGAAATAACTTGCCATTTCAACCTAACTAATGGGACCGGTATGACCAGCGGAAAGCATCCTTATTAGTTGTTTAGGTTAAACTTTAAATAGATTGTAGGTGTTGGTAATTATCTAATGTTGAGACTTGAGAGAAGGTATTAAAGCTCACAGTGCTTAGTGTTTGAGGCACACAGAATATAACTTCTACTGTTGCATGGTTCACAATGAATTGAACTGCATCTGGACCTGCAAGAAAGTACAATACACAAAACTTTCACTATATGAATCATGATAAAAAGGAGACCTGGGTCAATCTGTGATTTGAACATACCAAGAGTGTCATAAAGTGGCACAGATACATATGAGTATGCAGAACAAGCATGGTCAACTATGATCCATTCAGGCCTGTTTATAAAATACAGACCAATGCATGCACCCTGAATCCAGTTAAACATGTTATTAAAAATATCTTCAAAAAGTTCACCACAGGACACCATAGGCGCTGTGTGTAACAATGTATCTGCTTGTTAATAGAAAAAACAAGTGGAGATTTGCCTGTTAAGACTCACTTCAGGTATCCCATGGTGAATGAGACCAGAACCTATTGCAGTCCTGCTCGTACTAGTTTCCCCATACGTCATCCATTTGTAACTGAAAGGTTATTTGACACTTTAAAGAGTTAAATAATGCTATATAAAAAGACCAAAGAAGGAAATAATATAGCTTTCATCTGGTATCCATTATTTAGTTCCTTACTCTCCAACTGTTCCATCTTCACGGATTCTTGTTCCCAGGTATCTACAATCTCTAAACGTCTCAACTGCATACCTGTCAATTTGGGATATCACAGAATATCATGTCTGAGAGATTATTACAATACTTAAATTTTAATATTGGCCTTTTTCATATCAGTCATGTAGTCTGCAAAAGGACAGGATAATTTTATTAGCTTTGAGAAAATTGTGAGATAAAAGTTCCTGCATTCAAGTTTTTCCAGACCTTGGTTTACCACAATATATAAAAAATTTAGACTCGGTTTGGCATGTTAAGCCCCATATATTTGAACTAGATACCTTTTTTCCGATCTCAAGGTTTCCTAAAATAAACAAGAAAAGGAGCACACCTTCCAAATAACTTCTTCCAGGTAGGGTTTTAACGAGTATCAATGCTGAACACAATTCCAAAAAGAAAAGTAACGGAAGCATCCTAAGGAAGTAAAGAGCATGCATTTGTTAGGTTGCATGTCCAAGAGAGATGGTGAGGATTCTTACACAAAATTATCATGCAGCGTTCCAATGTCTGGATTGTCAGGAAATCTATTTATCAACTTTAGAGGTGATCGTGCAGATCTGGAAGATGGGAATAACAATTATGATCCACCATATATCAAAAATGCAGCCTATAACATTATAAATAGCCTACCTGTACACATTCCACTTTCCAGTTTGCAACTTCTCAGGGAGAACAACACCGTAACCCTGCACTGAAAAGATGGTATAGAGTGAATTAATAATGATACATTGTTTAAGTTAGCTAGTCTGTACAAATTATAACAATGCATTGTTGACTGTGATGAAACTGATAGGTCAACTCAAAAACGCATGCACGGCTGAAATGGAGAAAGCATCGGCTGCACAACAAGTTATCAGAAAAAGGAGGAGCAGCAGCCAAGGTGTGGATGTGAATGTCGACAGATTTCAGGGTTGATTCATATCACTGGCATTGCCAGACAAGTGCAACAGTATGGTGTGTATGTACATCATTACTTATGCAATTTATACTACTACTTGGCCTATGTGCATACAGTGACACACTGAAACATTTGAGTCCTCTTTGGTGAGCGTTGAGCAGCATCTAGTCTGATCATGTCCACATGGAGGAGTACCAGGTCAGGCCTGCCCTCAGAGCAATTCAAATTTTAAACCACACACAATACGAATTCTCGCATTTTCTTGCTGAAAACCACTTTCAGCCTGGTGAAGTATGCAACAGGGCAACATCCGCAATCCAGCACGAATTGCCAAAGCGACGGTTCCATTGATTCTGCACTATTTTCGTTAAGAGATAGCCTACAGGCAAGAGAGCAAGGCAGAGGCATTGCCGGTCTGCCCCCATAGAATCTCCTACAACACGAGCTGTGACAGCCACATCGATACTTTCGACCTGAGGTCAGTCGGTCGTTCTCAACTTTGCAAGTCCCGTCGAATTCTGTGTGTACGAGTATATATAGGCAATAAACAGGGGATGAGAAGGGCGCACCATGGGCGTTGTACTCGGCAGCGGCGGCGGTGGGGTTGGCGGCGAGGCCGCATCCCGCGGTGGGTGGCTGCGGCTGCAGGTGGGCGGCGACCGCGCGGAGACGGCGCTGGGCGGCGTCCATTGGTGGTTGCTCCTGCTCCCGCGCCATGGCTTGGCTGGCGTACTGCGTGTCTGCGTCTCTGTGGTTGGGCGTTGCGTGGTGGGAAGAAGGTTGTGGGGGAGACGAACTGCCCGAAGCCAAGAAGTTGAGACCGAGGCGAGGCGAGGCGTGGCGTGGGGGAACTCGTGAGCTGAACAGAACACAGGGGTGTTTGTTTCGCCAGATTTGGACATCGTCGTCATCAGGATAAACCAAGGGTAGATTCGCCTTTTTTTTCTTTTCTATGTACGGAGTATATATATATAAATGGATGCATGGATGCTTCCGACGCTTTTTTGGAGCCGTTTGGCGAGCATTGCATGGAGGAGATTAATCAATGATATCTGGGTCGGCTTGCTTGCGTAGGCGTGGGCATGGGCGTCTCGTCGGGCGACGAGCGCCGGCACGCCAACCCAAGTGTAGCGGTGCGGTGTGGAAAGAAAAGAATGGCGACGTGGTGGTGGTGCGCCGGCCGGCCGGGTGCGGCAAGCCGCAAGCTCACTGTTCCTTTCCTTTTGTTGCGACTCGCGAACAACTAGAGTTGCCGGATGCAAAAAAGTAACTTCAAAAAAAATGCGCGTAACTGAACAATTGAACGTGACGAGTTGACAACGTTGGTGCTAGGTGGGCTGCTAGGATGTTTACATTGGATTTTAATGCTAACCACTGAGTTTAAGCACCGGTGGACCGTGTACGCCCCCACTTTAGGCCAGTCTCACTGAGGGTTTCATAGGAGTTTCATGACATTAAATGTACTGATATGGCAGGGGATGATGTGGCAGAGGAGAGAGAGTGAGAGAGTGAAGAGTTTTATGGGATGTGAGAGGAGTTTCATCACCATGAAACTCATCTGGCAGAGTTATCTAGTTTCTGGTCTAGGTAACCGTGTGATGAAATCCCCCACTGAGACTGGCCTTAGGAATCTTAGAGGCGGGACCAGTATCACGTGTCGATACCAAACAAAACTCGTGCGTGTCATGTCAGATAACGTCATCGGGCATGCTTCTTTGTTTTGAAATAAGACCGCTTACAAGTTACAAGTTACAACCCTAACGACCTAAAGAGTATTTTTTTAAAAAAATGGTATATATCTAAGTAAATTATGACTCCCTTGGAATACGTACAATTTGTAAGGCAAAATATAGCAAAATCCTTGAAAAATCATAGTTGATTTTGCAATTTCTCATAATGTATTTTTGCTTTTCCCTTTGGCCTTATGACCTTGTAATTGGATATCATTTTTGTAATGGAAATTTTTAGTACGTGGGCTTAAAATAATCAAGATATTTGGCTAACCTTAATTGTGAAAAAGAAAATTAATAGTTGTTACTGATTTATTCCAGCTTGTATTATGGATTGCACCTTTCAAAGCATCTCCAACAGTGAGTCAACTTATGCAGAAAAAAAAAATCAACCACACAGATAAACATTTGTTTCATCTCTTTGCTCTCCAGTGGTGCCAAACTATCATGTGCATCGCATGAAGTACAATAGAAAGAAATCCTCTTTCCTCTCTCCACCCCCATGCAACTCGAGCAACGATCATGTGAGTGGAGCCACATCCATATGGTACATATATGGTTGGAAATTGATAAAGTTTGTTGTGGACGTCCCTAGCATATTTTTCATTAAGAAGAGAAGAAATAGTTGATACAAAAAGCATTACAAAGTTCCCAGCGTTACAAAGCACAAGAAATTGGGAAAGCGAGATGGAGGAAGGTTTGTACTGCTAGTTTGATTCACGAAGAGCAGTGTAGGCATGTAGAATTTTGAAGTCTTTTTTTTTTTTTGCAGAACCTAGAATTTTAAAGTCAAAATGTATAAACATATTTAAACAATAACGGCTAGTTACCTTTAACGGTCAGTATGTTGCCTTGACTTTAGATAGACTTATATTATTTAATAGACACACATTGACTAAAAAAATTAGATTCAATTCTTAGCCCTATGCAAGATTAGTGTTCTTTAGTGATAATAACAAGTTCTACATCATCAAGATCTTGCTTCAATCTGCAATTCACGGTCTACAAGTTAAAATAATGTGGCCTCAAATAAAGAAAAGTAGTGTTTCTCTGTATCCATAGGACCAAAGTGATTCATTTGCAAATCAACTTGATATAATCTTTTTGCAAAAAAAAAAGCCTTGTTGATACGGTACGCGGGAGGTTGCGAGCTGGAGAGGTACCATCCTTGTCGATTCCGTAGCCGTCAATCTTCTTCAGGTTACCAGAAAAACTTCGTAGCCGTCAATCTTCTTCGTCTAAAACAAGGAAAGAGAAAACTGGGTGACTTACACGTGGGACCTCTATACGGATGGACCCACTTTCATTGAGATACGTCCACGGTACACGCGAGCAAAGTTCTCGCCCAAACCGGCAATCCCAATTCCCAAATCGCAGCCAAACTCCTGAAAGACCGGGCTGCGTCCGCCGCCGACCAATCCTCCATCCTCTGACGCCCCGTCCAGCCTTGCCTCTGCCCTGTCCTCGCGCGTTCGGCACCACCGGTGACCGCATCGACGAGTGCAGAAGTTCAAGACCGAGTTGTGCGAGGTTTCAGCCATGGCGAGCGCGGATCTGCTCCGGAGGGAGGAGGAGTTCTACTCTTCCTTGTTTGATTCCGCTAAAGGTAACCCCTTTACCAGAAAATTGTCTAGATGGCGATGGCGTTGCCCCCAATGTGGCCAAATGCGGCGATTTTTGGTCCTTAAACTTTGGTACAATGGACGCAGGAGGCGGCGTTAGGTCGCGTTCACAGTTGATTGAGAGGAAGATTGAAGCACTCGAGGACATGGCCACCAAGGTGAGGAAGCTCATCATAATTGTTGTTCCGTCGATGATAAGGGCCTGTTTGGTTCGTGACCACAAAATGCCTAGCCATAAGTTTGGTGTGCCGCAGTTTCTTAGTCACGTGTTTGGTTCACGCCACAACTACAGCGTGCCGAATTTTCTTAGCCGTGTGTCCCACATGTCATAGAGTCATTTGTTTGCCAAACTTTGCGAAAAGTGTGGCTCCATATTTGTTGGCCACGCTTTTTGTGGCAGCCACACTTCGCCTAAGGTTATTTGTGGCAAACTGGAAATGTGTGGTAATCAATCAAACACACCCCACAGTCAAATTGCTGCGCATCTCCTACGATGAGAATAAAGATAAAATTGTGCAAAAATAGAGAAGTTACTCTGTTTTTCCGTTGAAGCCTGCGAGATGTTTTCTATGTTTCTGATACAAGGAGCATGCTATGTTGTGTATTAGGGGTCTTTTGATGGTTTACATGATATTACAATGTTACACAGGTCAGCAACAGGAGATCATGTAGATGGCTGAATGATCGCTTGCTGATTGAACTTGTCCCTCGTCTTCATGTTGAAGAAATCAAAGGCCTCTTTGCTCCTCCACCATGGGGTAAGCGCCAAATGCTGCTTGAAAAGCTCTGTAGTCTGTAGTCTGTACCATGTTGACAGAAACAGAGAGAATCTTTTCTCCTAAGCATGCCCATTTAATATTTTCCACAAGTACTATAGCACTGTAAAATATTTGTTAATCACATGTTTTCATCCAAATGCTTAGGCGGAGTTGCTCTTTCATTCATAATGCATGATTTTCCCCTGTTTATATTGGAAAATCTCATCTCTATGTTATAAACTTATAATGATTTTGTAGGTGAGGAACTGCCCTTGTCAGCATTCTGCAGGACTAGTGTTGGTGAATGGGATGCCTTCAGGAGCATTGACATGGATGCTGAGGTATGTAGCGCGCTGTTGCCTGTCTTGTGACCTACAGGCTGTCCATGATTGGCTCACAATTTGATTTGGTGAAATGTACAGAGAAAAATAAGATTTCTGCATCACACTACCATCACATGCGTTGGTTTATGGGTCAGTTATACACTTATACTTAGCAACTTATTCTTATTTGTAGGCAAGGTTGATGCAACACATGAAAAGATCATCGTTAAAACAGAGGAATCATGTGGATGAAGATGAATTGGTTGCGCTGAATTCTTGGCATCGTATAGATCGCCAAACAAGAGAAGCTATAAAGAGAAATTTTCTTCCCGATCTGCTTGAAATATATGAAGTAGGCTTCTTTAGTATAACTCCATTTTTACCCACAACCAAGTTCATTCTTTTTTCTTCCCTCTAAAAAAGTAACCATGTTTCCAGTTCTGTTTATTGAAGTGATTATAATCGATCCATAACTATTAGTTTCTCTTTAAAGAAGACATCTGTGAGTTGCTGATTAGTGATTATGTAGGTCAGTAGGAGTATGTCTGTATATACTGTAGTTCATGTAGATAATTCATCATTTTCATACCATATCTAACTGATTTGCTATTCATAGTTTCAAGACTCAAAAGATTAAGTTAAGTAATAAATGAATAAATTTATTTAGTAGCTATTTAGTAGTCATTGTGAAAGCAAACTTACAACTTTTGTAACCATTTCTATGGTGCTTTTAGGATTTGTTAGAAAAAAAAATTAGAAGGAGGATGTTGTATTGTGGATCTTTTGTCCAGGGCTACACCTTGCTTAATATGGTTGGTGCCAGTCCTAGTCCCAGATAACTAAAATTCTCGTTAGTTAATCAGAATCCAGAACGGAGTTGCCTTCACTTAGAATTACGTTTTTCTTCTCTTTACTATGTCACTTCTACCAACTTTTTTCCAGCAGATTTGACTCAGCTTGTCAGTTGCTTACATTTCTGCTTCTGCATTTTCATGTTTGCAGGAACGAGTTAGGGCCTTCATTGAAGACACTAGTGATAAAGAAGTGCTTGTGCTGAATGTCCAGGACCCATTTCAGAGGCTGCTTCTGCATGGTGTTTGTGAGGTGAATATGTTCCCAAGTCGAATATAATCCAACAGTTTACTCTGGAAGAATCTAGTTTCTCGCTTTAATATAATCGGCAGCTCTCCTGGTTGGTTCGTTTAAAAAAAAGTCTTGATAATGGCTTGTCTATATGCAGTTCTACAACGTAGCCTCAACAACCTCGAGCAGTGCAAGAGATGGGAAGCCGTGGAAGTCCACCACCATCAAGAAGAGGCAGGGCACGGGCGTCCCCTCCAGAATCACATTAGTCAGCTTCCTGAGGATGAAGAAGAATGGGTCCCAGTAACATTTGACTTGTGCACCTGTGTGAGGTTCCTGTGCCCAGGTCTGCCTTGGTGTGTACTGATGCATCTTAATTTTACTCAAATAGACTTTTTTTTTGGGTGGGGGGGTTAGGTCCCGTTTAGGATATAGGCAAATGTAAATTTACATTTGAAACACAATGCAGAGCCAGCGATGGGTCACTGGCAATCATGCTTTTCTTTCGCATCCTTTTGACAGCTGTTGGTGCTCTAACCTAATTGGCAAGTTGATCCACAGTTGGCAAGCTGTACAATTTGAACTTCCGGTTCATTTAATTCAGCCTTGTGCTTAACATTCATTCAGAAGGTTCCCAATTGCATCGTTATTACCAAATTGACCGAAGGTATCGTAGAATGCTTAACAATTACTAGTCTTAAGCTTAGGCAGTCATGTACAATCGCGCTTGTGCTTCTTGTTTTAGTCTTACACTGAAGGCAAGATATACACAGCACTCTTTTCAGATTACAAGCACAGATTCGGACAGAGGGCAGAACTTCCACACGGCACTGCCACCATTATTTTGTTGCTGCCAGGTCTAGGCCGCCTCCAGCACCGGCATGCTCTCCTGCTGATAATTTCGGTCGTCATCATCCTGCCGATAATTGGGGTCGTTGTCATCATCGCTGTAGTCTTCGTCTTCGTCTTCCTCCTCCTGCGTGGGCAGGTCGTCTTCGTCCTCCTGCTGCTGCGTGGGCAGTGCGTGGCGGCAGAGCGGGCAGACAGGGTTAACCCGGACCCATCGGAAGATGCAGTCCTGATGGAATGCGTGGGAGCAGGGCATCACCCTGAGCCTCTGTCCTCCGCGACGAAATCCTGCAGGCACACGGCGCACTCCGCCGGCAGCCCCGCGTCGCCGGCGCTGGCCTCACGCAGGCCCGGGATGGCGTCGCCGGAGGCGGGGACTCGAGCGCGCTTGCGGCGGCGACCGGCCAGGTAGGTTCCAGACAGGCGGGCGAAGCGCTCCAACTCTTCGAGGAACGGCGGCGGCTCGAAGCTAGTCTCCTGGAGCATGTATGTAGGTCTGGCCATGGACGGTCACGGGACGGTGGGTGACCACCCGACCGAAGCTTTGCCACCACTGCGCGTCGGAATCTATGGTCTCCTGCAGCCTGTCCTCCTCCCGGCTCCTGCGGCGAGACATCACGGACGGAGAACAGGGGTGAGGAGATGGATGGGATCGAACAAGAAAGATAGATGAGAGCGAGGAGGATCTTTGTTTGTATTTATCGGTCGATCCAAGAGCCTGCTGGCGTGCCGTGCCGCGGATCGGATTTGGATCGGAATCGGAATTGCCGCCGAGACGCAGATGACGAGACGGGCCGTCAATTTTCCTACGGAAAGGAATAAGCCCATCTCACTCTCACACATGGGCCCCCATTACGATCGGGCCCACTTTCATTCAAGCTCCAAACCCACATCATTTCTCTTGAAGGGAAAAAGAAAAACAGAAGTTTCAGATACGTCAAATTAATATTGGCACAGGATGCAAGCCAGGACCTGGACCTCAGATCTACACAGAGAGGTCAATTACTCGCAACCATACGTTCAGATACGTCAAACCAATTTATTGCAAACTCTCAGTGGGCAGGTGTACCAGCCCAAGACCCTGCAGATTCCCTGCAGCGGAAGTCTAATACATACGTACAGGGCAAGGCAATTAGTGCATAGTCCCTCCGTTCTGGAAAACTTGACGTTTAGGACAGCGACACGGTCTACAAAACACAACTTTGACCTCTTATTATTATAAAAAATATTTATCAAAGAGTGATATATGTATACTTTTATGAAAGTATTTTTCAAGACAAATCTATTCATATAGTTTTCACATTTGTAAACTCAACAATTTAAAAGTTATTGGTGATTTATATTCCTAATGTTTGACCTAAACCTTGTCCTAAACGTCAGGTTTTTCAGAACGGAGGGAGTATATACGTACAAAATACAAGTACACGTACGTCTACCACTGCCTGTACCACTACGTGACCATACGCCGTCGTCTTGCAGCACCAAGCAGACATATTAACGTCATCGCCCACCTCATGGTGTCTCCGTGTCTGCAGTTGCAAGTGTTCCAGCTCTGATTTTCAGAATTCAGGTTAAGGCGTGTTGCTTCTATTCCGTTTGGGAGATGGAAGGAAGCCAAAGAGATCACATTCGGCTGTTCTTTCGTGATTACACTAGATGCATGCATACAAAAGAAATTCAAGCAGTGCCAAACTGCCAACCATCCATGACCCGTAGATAGATTGTTCTGTCTTGGCACCGGGGGACGCGATCACATCACTATAACTATAGAAGACCATGCATGCATTTCTCTCCAACGACGGCAACTAATCGTAGAAAAAATGCTGAATCAGCATAATTTCAAGAAAAAACTCTTATTATCCTCACCGTCAAATAGATCATAATTTCAAAACAGAAGCTGAACATACCTGCACAAACCGAGACATAATGTCTATCATTGAGGCGAAATTAAACAGAGTGAGAGAAAAGAGTTGTGGTAGCTAAAAGACTAATAGACTAACTGAAAGGGCAAACAAAGTTTAGAAATTGTCGAAGAAACGTTGCTACTGCTACTAGAAGACTATAACAAACTAACAGAAAGCTTAAGAAACTCCAATAGGACTATAACAAACTAACAGAAAAAAAAGAGACGAAGCTTAGAAACTCCAAACCAGCTCATCGAGCTCCTCTCTCACCCGCTAAGTGACACACAAAACATGTAGCCTGCGCTGGACTGGAATGGTGTTGATATGACGTCTGCATGGCTGGATGGCCGGGCTGCACCACGCATGCAGTCCACCACGGCATGGCGTGTGGAGTTTATGCCATCGCGTCTCCAGTGACACAAGAGGACGATGATGGTTAGTAGTGCGTTGGACTATAGCTAATCACTATCACAACTATGCATCCATCCTCTAGATTTTTACATCAACCCCTCTTTACAAATACATTAGCTGGTAACAAATAATGTCTGATAAACACGGCATGGTAGAACTGTTTGTAGTACCTTTGCCAAAAAAAAAACATTTCCATTCTAAACATGACTGTTGCACCTCTTTCTGATTCATTTTCCATTGGCGCTAATTGTATTGTTCCGAACATATTAGCCGTAGTATTTCCAATAGTTTACTGAACTTATTTCTCTCTGATATGAATTGACAACTCTAGTGCCAAGCCGCTTGTTTGATGGAAATTGCATTAGATCTAGTGCCATCATACTCCGTAATTCATTCCTTGTTTGATGGAAATGGCATTCGATACTTTTTTTCTTCCTACACAACCATTTGGACGAATACTTTCAAATACCTTACGAAAAATTCTCTATTGAATTACAGAGTCCAAAAGTTTAGTAACTGGATTAAATTAGCAGAGAGACTGATATATAAAATTGGAACTTTTGTAGGGAAACATTGGAAAACTGATATTGGTAACTCTAGTACTATTTTCACATGTTCTCTACATCATCCTGTACTAGCTGACAAGTGACAGAGCCTATTTAAATCCTCCTTGGGCTAGTCTTTTGCAGAGCACCATTTTACAATCTCCGGAGAAGAAAGGAAAGGCTTCAGCTTCCAGGCCAAAGGCGACCTCAGGAAAATTAGAAAGGGTAAAGACTCCCTCCATATGCTCAGCTTTGTTGGTAGATAGTGATGGAGGGGAGAGAGGGAGTCTCTTCTTCCTTCCTCCTGATCGAGTCCTGACCTCCATCTTTTTCTCTGGACCACACCGCAGGCGTTTAATAGCCTTGCTCGTGGGTTTCTGTAAACACAAACTCTAACAACGGTGCGCTGTTTCTCTCTCTAAAATTATTCTGTGTGAGTGTGTGAGGGGACAGTATTATATTGCAAGGCATAAGCCCTGTCTCACTCCTGCGAGAAGACTCACCTCTCTATCTGACCGCTGTTTTCTCAGAGAGGGGATGAGAAATGTTTCCTAGCTGCCGTTGCTGTTCTTGTTCTTCTCTTCCTGATTTGAGTGCACTGGTACCAGATCTGAGGCATCCTGTACCTTGGTGATTGGAGGCTGCGGCATTGGAGGGGGTCAGGATGAGCAAGGAGGACGTCCTCAAGGTGCAGGTGAGTTTGTTTTGCTTCTTCTCAACTCAAGCAACAGCACACGCATTCCATCTTGTTCTTGTGTTCGATGTAAACAACTGATTTCAACTGACCCTGCATGTCTCCAGCAGCTTTTCTTTTCTATTTTGGTAACAATTTTCTTCTGCTTCTTCCCAGACCTGCGTGCTGAAAGTGAATATCCACTGTGATGGGTGCGAGAAGAAGGTGAAGAAGATCCTCCATAAGATCGACGGTAAGAAAGTTTTTTTAACGCAAATTGCTTTTTTTTTGCCCTGTCTGTTCATCTGCGTTACTTTGTTCTTCAGTCCTTTTCATGGCCATGTCTGTTGTGCAGGTGTGTATCAGACAAGCGTAGATGCGGAGCAGGGGAAGGTGACGGTGTCTGGCCTGATGGATCCGGACACCGTCATCAAGAAGCTCAACAAGACTGGCAAGCCCGCTCAGCTGTGGGGCGCCAAGCCTGGCGTGGTAAGCCAGCTTCAGAAGCTGCAGCTTGGTGGTGGTGGTGGCAAGGGCCAGCAGCAGCCCAAGCATGCCGGCGGCAAAGGCCAGCAGCACAAGGACGCCGGCGGCAAGGGCCAGCAGCAGCACAAGGATGCCGGCGGCAAGGGCCAGCAGCCCAAGGACGCCGGCGGCAAGGGCCAGCCCAAGGGTGGAGCGGGTGCTGGAAACGGCGGCGGCGCGAAAGATGCGAAGATGGCGATGCCGCAGCCGACTCCGCAGCAGCTTCAGCAACTGCAGCAACTTCAGCAGCAGATGCAGATGAAGGGGATGAAGCTGCCTCCCCAGCTCATGGGCATGGGCATGGGCATGGGCGGGAAGATGCCGTTCCCGGCGGCCGCGCCGCCGGCGAAGGACCCGAAGGCCGTCAAGTTCAACGTCCCCGAGGACAACGACGAGTTCGGGGACGGCGACAGCGAATTCGACGATGAGTTCGACGATTTCGACGACGAGGATTTCGAGGACGACGGCCTCGACGACATGTACGACGAGCACAAGATGATGAAGCCCATGGCCATGCCCCCAGCTGCTGGCGGTGGCGACAAGAAGGGTGGCAACGGCGGCGGCAATGCCGGCAAGAAAGGCGGCGGCGGCGGCGGCGGTGGCAACGGGATACCGGTGCAGAGCAAGGGGAACGCCAACAACGGCGGCAAGAAGGACAACTCTGGCGGGAAGCAGAACCAGGGTGGCGGAGGCGGCAACGGCAAGAACGGTGGCGGTGCGCCCCCGCCGCAGAACGGCAAGGCCGGCGCCCCAGGCGGTGGGAACCAGCATGGCCAGGCCAAGAAGGGCGGCGGCAGCGTCGGTGGCCCGCCCGCCGGCGTCGGCGGCCCGATGATGGCCGGCATGCCGCCGCAGCAGCAGCAGCCGGGCATGATGATGAGGCCGCCTAACATGATGGGCGGTGCCGGTTTCCCCGGAATGGGCCAGATGGGCGGCGGCGGGCCCATGGGCGGCATGCCGATGGGCCATCCCCACATGGGTGGTGGCAATGGCATGCAGCCGGGAGGTAGCGGCGGCGGTGCCGCCATGCACGGCATGCCGGCCGGCGGCATGATGCCTGGGGCTGGGTTATTATACCCGGGCGGCGGCGGTGGCGGCATGCCGTCCGGGCCGGAGATGATGCAGGCAGCCGGGAACCCCATGGGGCAGCAGCACCAGCAGTACATGTCCATGATGCCGCAGCAGCAGCAACCTGCTCAGATGATGATGATGAATGGCCATGGCCACCACGGTCACCATGGTCAGCATGGTCACGGCGGCGGCGGCGGTTACCCGCCGATGGGGTACGGCTACGGGTACGGCCGGCCGGCGATGTCCTACCCGCCGCCGATGTACTACCCTCCTCCAATGCCGGCGCACCCGCACGACAACATGTTCAGCGACGAGAACCCCAACAGCTGCTCGGTGATGTGAGGCAAGGTCGCCCCCGCCTGCTGATGCTTTGGACAAGACGGAAGGAGGGGGAGCTCAGGTCACAGGTGGTCATCCGTCAGCGTCACCATGGTCGAAATAACAACCTGGATCAGTCAGTCAGTCGGCATACCAGCTAGCAGATCAGAATCGCCTCCCTTTTTCTTTTTTCTTCTTTTCTAGCTTATTTTCACTTTTTTCTTTGGACAAAAAAAAGCAACTTCCTTGAAGAGGAAGGTAGGTACAGTAATTATCAAATAGTGGTCATAAGAGATGATGGTGCTTTACAGTAGCTCAAGAAGGTGATGCCGATGGCCGGGTTCTTCCCTTCTTGCTCCATAATATGATGGCAGAAGAATGTTCAAAACAATGTTAATCTCAAATGTGACAACCACTGCTGTGAATGCATGAATGAATGGTCAAGCTGCATGCATATCTTTGACATGCTAGTGGAATGTTGTCAACTCTAGTTAGTGCCTTTTTATCTTTGTTCCTGCCTGCCTTGATGTGAGAGAAGTGTTGTCGATATAATACTGTTCTCCAAGGTGAGGTGAGAGGATGGTGGTGGCAGCAATGGCGGGGGACGATCATGATGAGGGTTCTGGTAGTGGAGGTGGTGGACCATATGATTCATTTCGAGGAGGGGGAGCTGCTGCATTATTGATGGGGTAGTGTAAGGTAAGAATGGATGGATAGATAGCGCTGTCCCATAGCACTAGCAGCTGTATCCTGTATACATTCAGGCTTGCTTGTTGGCTTACGCCAGGATTGCAGGCAGCGGCGCACCTCAATCCTATGAATACAGTAAACTGGTAGTAGGCCACAGCATGGTCCCCAACTCCCCAATGCCATATTCCCAGTGATAATTGATCACACTCCAACTACCCCCGGTAAAAAATCTTTGCTGAAAACAGTGTGAACAAGCTCTGAAAGTCGCAGCTCTGAACTTTACCACACACACCCTGCTCGAGTGCTGAAACTCTTCTAGCAGTGCACAGTGCAGTATCTTACTAGGACACCATTTGTTTAGGAATCAGAATGCATCTTAGTGGACTAAGTAGCAGTACTTAGTACGTACTGTAGTATATCTTGGGAGTCGATGTTTATTCATCCGTGCATGCATAGTGTACGTACGGCTGGTATATTTGTATACCCCGGCGGTGCTTGAGATTCGGTGCTGGTTGTCGCCAGTGGCGGATGCATCTGGTGTGGATTCATTCGCTCACGCTTTGCTTCCGTACCAGGGCGCCTCGCCGGCGTGAATGAACAGCCATGATCTCACAGTCACGGATTAGCTAGATTATTATCCGTCCGTGCTCTCGGAATTCGGATTGGCATGCGCTGCCGTGTATCGGTATCATTAACCGGGACGGCTCCAAATCAAATGGGACACGCACCCCGGGCTTAAATTACTCCATCGGTACAGATTCATACACAGAACTGTGTATATTGTATGTTTTATGGGACAGAAGAAAGAGTAGAAGAGATTTTTTTTTAGGCACAGCAGAAAACTTGTGCTTACTCTGTGGCGTGCCATCATGATCAAGAGTTAGGAATGCGCCGGCTGCTGCTGGTAGCTTTTATATTTGCCTTTTGCTTTTCTTTGCTGCCTTGGTGCTGTGACTTGTTAGTCCAAGTAGGCCAGGCCAAGGCATGAGCTTTCTGCAAAGGTCTATCTATATTCAGAAGCAGTAGTTGCAGGATCTAAAGTGGGGCAAGTGATGGAATGGAAGGCTATCCGGGGCTTGCCATTGCCGCAGCAGCTCCCAAAAGCAAAGCAATACTAGCATAGGTCAAAAGAGCTGTGTGATCGATCAAGTTCCGGGCCATGTTTTTGGGGCGCACTGAATCATCTGGTTGATTGATTCAAATAAAGCCATTTTCAGGAGACGAGACGAGAGGAGGCTTGTGTACATCGTGGCAGGAGCAAGCAGGGTGGGTGGTGGTGTGCCGCAATTATAGCGGTCGGCCCCGTCTGGTATGAATCGATCGATCGGCTCGTGCTGCCATCAGCGGAATGATCCGCCCACGCTTTGGCATCAGTCTTCGTGCTTGCTGTTGGATATATAGATAATTTACTAATTAAATTTTGAACCGAATAAAATATGACAATAATAAAATCAGTATCATCAGGGTGACGACGATGTTGTTGACAGTGCACAGCTAGCGGCGTCACAGACGACGAGTTTCCGATCGAGCAGGTGCGCGGAGACATGCTCTTCTCCCATAAACTGACTTCCTTTAGAGTTTCTAATCTTAGAATTTACTCGTATGTAGCAGCCTATTGTACGTCTTTTTTCATAAAAAGTTGATCCATATTTATATGAAGAAAAACTCTTATATCTTTATCTATTAGCAATACGGTACTAATTGATAGTGTACCCCTTCAATGTTAATGAGCTTTTAAGATTTGTTAAAGATTACTGTATGGACCAGCCCATATATCTAACACTTGCCTTGCCATGAAGCAGAGAGAGGAACTTGTCTGATGAGAGAGATCAATCGGGGTAACATGATCGAATCGAAGAGCCAGCTAGAGCGCTCGATGGCATGACACAAAAGGCAGGCAGCTTAGTTGACTAACTTATGTCTGGTAGTATTGCTTGTTTTGAGCTCTTCAGTCTAGGTGAAATGTTTTTACTCGTTCATTTCAAGGGGTTGAAAAAGAAGAAACGGACGTTCTATCGCGCTCGTCCGTAAATTACGGACCGTTAGCTAGTGGTGGATAGACACGTTCTAGCTAGGTTAGGTGGATACAAAGATGGTCATAAGCAGCAAGGGGCGCTAGTGGTGGATAGACACGATGAAGGCGAGAGTGGGCTTCCCTCTCACAGCGAGTGAAGTGGATCTCTCCATTGCCCGAAGACGTACACGAGTGGCGACGCGATCTCGTGATCATGGCCGAGGCGAATCTCCATCCAATTCCACGGCCGGCCTCATCGACCGGTGGGCGCGCACGAGAAGCCGCACCGCCCGGCCAAGCCAGCAAATAATTAAAGCCAGGGAGCTATGCAGAGAACAGCAACAAAAAAAAAAGTGTAAAATGCATGGCCCGCTGTAGCTTTCTAGGAGTATAAAAGAGTTAGTAGTACAACGTTTTAATTAGGTGATGTCGTTGTGTGTTAGGCCAGTCTCAGGGTTTCATGGCAATAAATATGCTGACGTGGCAGAGAAGAGAGAGTGAAGAGTTTCATGGGATGTGAGAGGAGTTTCATCACCATGAAACTCATCTGGCACAGTTACCTGGTTTAGGTAACCGTGTGATGAAATCCTGTATTGAGACGGAAAAGTCCATTTTACAATCTCCAACTATCATAATAGTCCGATTTTCAACCTTGAACTACAAAACCGGATAATAAAGGCCATCCAACTGTAAAAACCGTGCAAATTTAGCTCTCAGGTGGTTTCGAAGGTGGTTTTATATTTTGTAAAAAAAATTAAAAAATCCAATTAGATCTAAAAAATCAAAACTAATCCATCTTAAATCAGAAAAATATGAAACCAGTATCAAAAAATTTCTAAAAATGTAACCTATCAATTATTGCTCTATCTGAATCTAAATTATTCAAAAATAATAGTGAAACCCAAAAGGTCAAAAAAAAACAGAAAAAGAAATACTATGGACATAAAAAAATGGATCCGATTAACTGACAAATATAGTGACAATAAATAGGTTACATTTTTAGAAAACTTTTGATACTAATTTTGTATTTTTTTGACTTAAAATGAATTACTTATGAATTTTTTTAGTTTAAATTTAAATATTTTTAATTTTAAAAATGGAAAACCACCTTCGAAACCACCCTAAGGGCTAAATATGCACGGTTTTGACAGTTGGATGGCCTTTGTTATCCGGTTTTGTACTTTAAGGTTGAAAATCGGATATTTGTGATAGTTGGAGGTTGTAAAATGGACTTTTTCCTATTGAGACTGGCCTTAAGCAAAGTGTGCAAGCAAAAGGGAGCTAGCTAGCCCTGTCTTGATGCGCATGTACATCCACTCTTGATTATGATTTTCATTATGAAAACTGCAGATACATGTGCCGGCGGATAATTAATGACGCGATTCATTTTGGACCTTCCTTTCGTCCTAGTGACCGTACTTTTTATATTTTGGCTCTTTTGTCGAAAAAAATCTCATATTTAGACCCCTGAAGAAACGAATTGCGTTTTTGGACCCCAGGATCCGCGCCACGGGTCACGGCTCCGAGATAACACGTCTCGGCGTCATGAATTACGGCGCCGAGATGCCAGAATGGAAAGATGAGGTGGCACCTACGTGGCAGGCACCTCAGCGCCACAAATCTTGGCGCCGAGCTCGGAGCCAAGATCCACGGCGCCGAGGTGCTCCCATACATCACCGGCCGCCTCCTCTCTCTCTCGCTCGCTCGTCGAACGACTGTCTGCAGGCGCGCTGCCGCCGCCGCCGCCATGGGCGTCCGTCCACCGGCTTCCCCGAGCACTGCCGCCCGCCCTTCTCCGGGCCTCCCCCCGCCCGCCGAGGGCCGCGCCTCCCGCCCGCCACCGAGGGCCGAATCCCGTGAGGAAGCGGAGATGTCGACGCCGGCGAGGAAGCGGCTGATGCGGGACTTCAAGCGCTCGCACCAGGACCCGCCCGCCGGCATCAACGGCGCGACGCACGACAACAACATCATGCTCTCGAACGCCGTCGTCTTCGGGTAACCGAGCCGTCTTTTTCCGTGATTTTCGGTTAGCTAGCTTAGGATCTAAATTGCTTAGAGTAGTCGTTTGGTGGGTTTTGGTGCAAAATTGCTAATTGTGCCTGCTCTTGGTGTTTGTGCGATTCCGCAGGCTAATCCTTAGAGATATTCCACTCTTTAAGGTCTCTAATAACCGACTCGTCCCAAGTTAGTTTGGGTCGCCCTCTACTGCAATGTTATAAAAATATTAGCAAGTGGTGCTATATTCCAAAATGTCACAAGTTGGCGAAAGGGAAGGTGCGTCTGACTGGCATGAAGATTATTTAGTCAACTCTGCTTATGTGCATTTTGGTACATCTTCCTTGATTTTGGAGATGTTCATGATCTCCCTCCAATTGTTTGCAGGGTGATTTTGTTGAGGCTTATGAACAGTGACCGCACTCAGTAGGTGGCCGGAAGGGAATCACTTGCAGTTTCAGCTCTCTTGAGATGGCGTCATGCTGGATGCTCTGTTCAGCCCCTTCGCTGAAATAGTGATATGAAACAAAAAAAAATAAGTACACTGAAAAAGATCAGCACAATGCAAAGCAATCTTAGTTTTTGTTACAATTGCAAGCAGTATTTCCATTGTCATGAGTATCTGAGATGGCTTCTCTCCGGTTGATTCGTCCTGGAGCCGTAGAGAGAAGAGGAAAAATATAGTCGGACTCTCAATCACACTTTTGTAATTTGAAAATATCTGTAATTTACTTTGTGCATGTATATCTGTAATTTACTTTGTGCGTTATCATGATTTTATGTCTCTGTCTTGAATTGCTTCAGGTTTCAGCATAGCCTGGAAAAATGTTTGATGCTTCCTTTGTTATGTTCCTGATGGTTCAGACCAAGTTTATATCATAGCAACTTATTAAGTAGAAACTACACACTTACACCGCACAGAAATGCGCATTGCACTTGCACCTTTTTGGCTTGGTTTCTGAACCACCGATGGCAATTAGCATCACTCACTCCAGAATCTAGAGTTCATGTACATGATAATGCCTCAATGCAATGTGCCGTTATCATTTCAGTTTTTCTGGGAACTAGTCTTAGGAGCACGAGGGGGGGG
>OAMR01000430.1:544042-568276 GCA_900205405.1 Echinochloa crus-galli | reverse complement strand
CCTCAAATATACTAGACGGATCTAATCACAGCAATGGGGGGAAAAGGCTTACCTGCAGAGGATCTTCCAGTGCTCGCAGCCTTCCACCCCATCTTTCTTAGAGCCTCCTCCTCCTGTCCCCCGCGGCTTTGGGGTAGCGGAACAGGGGCGGAAATATGGCGCGGTGCGGTGGCCGGTGAGGAGGCGGCGGCCAGTGAGGATGGAGGCGGAGCGAGTGGCGGCGCGGGCGGGAGGCGGAGCTCGGCGGCACGCGGGCGGCTGTGGTCCCACGGCGGCGCGGGCGGCGAGCACGGCCATGGCTGCGGCGGCGCAGGCGAGCGAGTGGGAGGAGAGCGAAATGGAGTGGGGAACGGAGAGAGAGGAGGCGTCCGGTGGTGTAGGGCACAAACCTCGGCGCCGTGGATGCTCCGAGCTCGGCGCCGAGATCTGTGGCGCCGAGGTCTCTGCCACGTAGGCGCCACCTCATCCTCCCATGCTGGCACCTCGGCGCCATGAATCATGGCGCCGACACGTGTTATCTCGGCGCCGTGAATCGTGGCGCCGATACATAGGGTCCAAAAATGCAATTCATTTCTCTAAGGGTCCAAACGTGAGAATTTTTCAACGAAAGGGCTAAAATGTAAAAAGTACGGTTAGGGACCTTCATCTTGGGGGCATTGTCCCGGAGATGTGTCCTGTTTTGCTGATCAGCTACTTACTTGCAGCACGTAAACAACGGCCCTGGTAAATGCCATCGATCGTGGCAAATGTTCTTCTTTCTACTACTGTTGCTGCTGTAGCCTGTAGGAGTAGGAAGGGTACCGGCCTGCCGTATCTTTCTTGGCCTGCCGTCAAGGCATGCAGCACTTTGAGGAGATTCTGCCCGACTGACCAGTTTGACCTGACTTATAACGTGAAAGCGTGACGACATGTCTGGACCGAATCCATCCACCACGCACCGAACGCACATCTATTTCAATCTCTGCAGTAGCATACGACATATTGGCATGCTCCAAAGTCCAAACTTGCAAGCAGTTTTGTTTGATTTTTGAATGGATAAAAAGCGACGGAGACGACCGAGGGTGCAGATCGATCGAGCAGCGAGGCCGAAGAATATGGATCTGGCTGTCCACTTGCCTTTTCGTACCCGGGATTGCATTGCATGTTTGACCCTTTTCTTGACCTCCCCTCGATTCCGGCGCCGGTTGGCCATTGCGCCAACACTGACTGCGGCATGCATCATCCATCCCAGAGTGAGTGCTGCCAAAAGGACATCCGTCAAGGGCCTCACATCACCATGCCGCGTTGCTTGTGTGTACGTTTTGGTGTTTGGGCCTTGACAGAGAATCTTCTTGCCAAAAAGCTTGTCATGCTATTGCCATTGTCTATTGCTAGCTCTCACCGAATGCACAATGCATGGTTGCCTCGTAATATTTTCGTTCATTCAAAGACATGCTTCAATACATCACGGAGGTACATGATATCTACAGAAAGGGACGATTCCTGCTGTATCGCTGCAAGCAGCACTCTTTTTTCCCCCTTTCTTCTTCACTGCTCTTCGGCCTTGTTTAGATGCCAGAAGCTACTCCCAAATTCACTATAAAAAAAGAAGATTCTCTATCACATCAAAATGTCATAACATGCATGGAGTACTAAATGTAGGTGAAATCAAAAACTAATTGCACAGTTTTGTTGTACTCTGCAAGATGAACATTTTGAGCCTAATTAATCAATTTTTGCATAAATTTTTTGCACATACAAACGAAATGCTATAGTGGCGCAATGATTACGACGAGACCCCAAAGTCCCAAATTTGGTGTGCCAAATTTAGGAACTAAACAAGGGCCTTGTTTAGATGTTAGAATTGAGAGGGTGAATTTGGGAGTATGATGTCACTTCGTAATCATTGCACCACGGTAGCATTTCGTTTTTATTTGTGAAAAATTGTCCAAAAATTGATTAATTAGGCTCAAAATGTTCGTCTCGCAGAGCACAACAAAACTGTGTAATTAGTTTTTTATCCAAGGCCTTCATATCACACCAGACTGCAGACGCTTACAAACGTATCGGACCATACGTTACATGTCCAAACAGTGAGAGAATATCCAATCCAATGATTCAGATGGCATAGATAATGACTGGATACGTCACATCCATGCCGGCTGCTCGATAGACCAGAAGAATCTCCCTGGACAGCCATTAGCCCAGTACGGCAGTACTCGTACTCCAAAAGTATCATCCATATATTTGAACTTAACTTAATTTTCAAAAAAAATATATTTGAATTTAACTTGGCCTATTTAAATTTAACTTGTGAACAATTGAAAAATCACACGCTGAACTTTGCTATTTTAATTAGGCTCTCTAGGAAAGTGGCTACATTATTACTGTTGCCGTGTGGTGTGGCTCTCTAGGAAACTCGCTGGTGTTTGCTCCTGCCTGTGTTTAGTTCCACAAACTTCTCAAAAATTATCTCTCTAAACTTTACTATTCACCTATTATATTAAATCACATCAAATCTCTCTCCTCATGCATGGAGCACTATACATGGGTAAATTAAAAAAAAATAATTACATGGTTTTGATGTACACGACGAGACGAATCTTTTAAGTTTAGTTAGGTAATGGTAGGATAATGTTTACCACAAACAAACGAAAAGTGCTACAGTGCGCTACAGTGTCGGATATGACATTTTCACCAAACTCTTTCACCCTCTTTTTGAAACTAAACAGACCTACTGTGGTGTGGGCATTTATGTGAACAAGAAGAAGTGTACTCTTCCTAAGAAAGCTAGCTAGTCACAGTTACCCCATGCTCATCGGTCACGAGACATTCTGAGCATGTTCACGTACGTACTGGTGGTACTAACATACCCCGTACTATCACGAAGTAGCATCCTGATTAGCCTTAGGGCTGAGGCTATAGGATATTAGGGAAAAGGAATACTGGTTAATTACTATTATGGATGCACGTCTATTTACTCCCTCCGGTTCATATTAGAAGTCGTTTAGTACGGTGACACGGTCATCAAATCATAACTTTAACTTCTCTTTTCTATAAAAATATTTTGAAAAGTTATGTATGTGTATTTTTATAAAAGTAATTTTTAAGACTCTATTTATATGATTTTTCACATTTCCAAACTCAACAACTTAAATGTTATTTATGATTTATATTTTCAATGTTTGACTCAAACGTGGTCCAAAACGACTTCTAATATGAACCGAAGAGAGTACTGTGCAACTGAGACTAGCTGAGTACTCCCTCCGTCCACTTTTGATATGCATATAAGGGCAGTCCCAACCCCATGACTAGAATGATGTCCATAGAATTAAATGACATGCCACATAGACCAAAAGCTGATGTGTCAAGTGAGTTAATGAAGAAAAAAGAGAAAACCGGGTCTTGCATGAGACATGGTTTCTACACATTATCCAAGACATAGTGAGAGGTGGGTGTCATTAAATTCTAATTTGCAATAACAGTGTTTGGGTTGGAGGGGTGGTGTCTTATACTACTTTTTTTGATGATGTGGAGGTATGGACATCACTACTAGTGTCTTGGGTTGGGACTGGCCTAAGTGAGTGCTAGTCAACCTTATCCTCCAGGCAAGTGATAAGAGCAACTGCAACTGCAATCTGAACCGAAGGTTAACGGGGGCCTCGGCTGCTAACAACAACTTGAGCATTCTGGCTGTTCCAAGCACGCTGATTAACACGGGCGCGCCGAAGCAATCGCATCACCCGATCCTGCGACTGCGCGCAAGTAGAGTACCTGCACATGACATGGCACACGCAACAATCAGCTTCCACGTACGCCGTGTAGGGCTAGAGAACAACAACACCGATGCGCGCACGCAAGCATCATTTTAACGTACCTGGAGAAGAAGCAAGCATCCTCTAGAGTCAGACTCAGGCGTGTGCACCGCCTGTTTGCACCTTCATGTTGCATGATGCTTGCAGCGTGTCCTCCGCAACATACGCCCTCCAGTTGCGCATTTGCTGACACTACCAGAATGATCAACATTTGCACCGGGTGGGAAATGCCTTTAGCACCGGGTATCCCACCCGGTGCAACTAATCCGAGGCTAAAGGGGTACCTCTTTAGCACCGGGTTGAATAACCGGTGCTAAAGGGTCCCTTTAGCACCGGGTGCAGCCACGACCCGGTGCTAAAGGGGTATTGTTGATTGTGGCAAAGCACATAAACACATTTATCAACGGGCTATGCTCTTAGTAGACCAGGTTAAAGTTAGCAGAGGTAGCCCTCTTGTCACTTGCCTCTTGGAAGGACCAGCTGGAAGGTGCATTTCTGCCACACATTAGCCTTATCTTTGTTTGTATCTGCTAAAACCTCATTTCATTTCTATTCAATGGGCTTTCAGTGGTAAATCAGCTACGGCGGCTACTGTCGGCATTGATAGTGATTTTGCTTATGTAAAAGTTGTAAGTTCCTTTGTTCCCATTGCAGTTGAGGAGACACATTTTTTTTAATCTTATGTCAATTTCACTTTCTTGTTCTATCTGGGAGCACATAGCTCTGAATTGGTATTGATATTCACAGATATCAGCAGAGACAATGATTGGTTTCAGTGAAAGCAGTAAGTGTGCACAGATATGCAAGGTTAGATTACCATTATGCTAAAACTCTGACTACTTGGGAAAGTGTACCTTGTTTCTCAGCTGCTGCTTGTTTGTATGTTTGTGTAGTTATTTGTTTTTTTTTATATTATGTTTTCTTGGGAAACATAATGAGGTATACCTTTGTTTGCAAAGGGGCTCACAGTGCAGTGGCAAAGGCCACTGGCTGGGGAGCTCCCACCCAGGGTTCAATCCCTAGGTGCTGCACAATTTATGGAAAATAAAAAAATCCCCTCGCCGGTCCCGTGTGCCAAAGCACTGGTCAAGAGACGGCCCAGGTCGGCCTGAGGACCGTGTGTGGCCCAGGCAGGAGTCTCACGGGTTACGTTTCCCAGTGTCAGGACGAGACCACAGACCTACTGTGGTGTGGGCATTTATGTGAACAAGAAGAAGTGTACTCTTCCTAAGAAAGCTAGCTAGTCACAGTTACCCCATGCTCATCGGTCACGAGACATTCTGAGCATGTTCACGTACGTACTGGTGGTACTAACATACCCCGTACTATCACGAAGTAGCATCCTGATTAGCCTTAGGGCTGAGGCTATAGGATATTAGGGAAAAGGAATACTGGTTAATTACTATTATGGATGCACGTCTATTTACTCCCTCCGGTTCATATTAGAAGTCGTTTAGTACGGTGACACGGTCATCAAATCATAACTTTAACTTCTCTTTTCTATAAAAATATTTTGAAAAGTTATGTATGTGTATTTTTATAAAAGTAATTTTTAAGACTCTATTTATATGATTTTTCACATTTCCAAACTCAACAACTTAAATGTTATTTATGATTTATATTTTCAATGTTTGACTCAAACGTGGTCCAAAACGACTTCTAATATGAACCGAAGAGAGTACTGTGCAACTGAGACTAGCTGAGTACTCCCTCCGTCCACTTTTGATATGCATATAAGGGCAGTCCCAACCCCATGACTAGAATGATGTCCATAGAATTAAATGACATGCCACATAGACCAAAAGCTGATGTGTCAAGTGAGTTAATGAAGAAAAAAGAGAAAACCGGGTCTTGCATGAGACATGGTTTCTACACATTATCCAAGACATAGTGAGAGGTGGGTGTCATTAAATTCTAATTTGCAATAACAGTGTTTGGGTTGGAGGGGTGGTGTCTTATACTACTTTTTTTGATGATGTGGAGGTATGGACATCACTACTAGTGTCTTGGGTTGGGACTGGCCTAAGTGAGCAGCACAGAGACCAAGGAGAAGTTAATCTCTCCTAGCATGCAAAAGCTGATTGGCCATGCATTAAATAGGCTACGAGTACCAAACAGGCATGCCCAATCAATCAAGACGGAACAGACTACGATAACAAATACACATATCAATTTTAAACTTCTTTTCTCTTTTAATACGTATATCAAAACTGGACTTAGGGAGTAGCTAGTAAGTAAAAAATGAAGGACGGCAAATGACCGTTACAGAAAGGGCATGGTGTGTGTGAGAGAGAGAGCTGCTACAGCAGTAACAGCACATGCTAAGTTACCATGGGAATGGGAGTATATATGTTGGATTGTTGGTGTTGGTGACCCGGGCTCCGCAGGCAGAGGCCTGTTTACATCTCACAAACTTTTTAAAATTTTCTCTCCAAACTTCATTATTCACTTATTACATCAAATCATATCAAATCTTTCTCATGGAGCATTAAATGCAGTAGGTAAATAAGAAAACTAAGTGAATGGTTTTGATGTACACGACGAGACGAATCTTCTGAGTCTAGTTAGGTCATGGTAGGATAACGATTACAACAAACAAACGAAAAATGCTACAATACGCTACAGTGTCCGATGTAACTTTTTGATCAAATTTTATCCACCTCTTTTTACAACTAAACACACCCCGAGAAGGAATTA
Organism: Echinochloa crus-galli; assembly: GCA_900205405.1. NCBI lineage: Eukaryota > Viridiplantae > Streptophyta > Magnoliopsida > Poales > Poaceae > Echinochloa > Echinochloa crus-galli. The sequence goes on along the minus strand of OAMR01000430.1, from coordinate 561,785 downwards.
CTGTTACTGGGGAGTGACGCGTTAACCTTACCGTGAGGCAGGGCAGTGCAGGTGCATGCGGACGGGAACCCACGAGGGGTGTGTTTAGTTCAAAAAAGTATTGAAAAAGTTTGGTAAAAATGTTACGTCGGACACTGTAGCGCACTGTAGCATTTTTCGTTTGTTTGTGGTAAATATTGTCCTATCATGACCTAACTATACTCAAAAGATTCGTCTCGTCCTGTACATCAAAATTATGTACTTAGTTTTTTTATTTATCCATATTTAGTGTTCCATGCATGAAGAGAGAGATTTGATGTGATAGGTGGACAGTGGCAAAGGGGCTCACAGTGCAGTGGCAAAGGCCACTGGCTGGGGAGCTCCCACCCAGGGTTCAATCCCTAGGTGCTGCACAATTTATGGAAAATAAAAAAATCCCCTCGCCGGTCCCGTGTGCCAAAGCACTGGTCAAGACGGCCCAGGTCGGCCTGAGGACCGTGTGTGGCCCAGGCAGGAGTCTCACGGGTTACGTTTCCCAGTGTCAGGACGAGACCGGGGTTCGGGGGTTTTCTTGACCTGCGTGAGAAGGTTTCTTCTTAAGTGTAATGCCCGGGGGCGGCTTGCCCCTCGCAGATCGAGTTTTTTATAGGTGAATAGTGAAATTTGAAGAGAGAATTTTTGAGTTTCTTGTGGAACTAAACACAGCCCTTGCTGTTGGTGCCGAGTCGTGGGAAAGCAAGGAATTTTGGGCTGCTAGCTCGAGCCTCTAGCTAGCTACTGTAGGAATTTGAGGACGGAAGGAAGGAGGGAGATGAGAAGGAAGAGACAAGGGTCACATGGAAACTGCGGCGGCCTGCCTCAAGCCTCGGGTGTGCTGTGCCATGCGCCCATACCGGCTACCTGTGCAGGCGGCTGTGCGCGTGGCCTGGCCTGGCCTGGGTGTCAAATGTCAAAGCCTCCCACGCGCCCACAACCAAACTGATGAACTGAACCCACAACAGCTAGCACAGTAGGTGCAGCTCCGTCCGTCTGAACAAAAGGCAAGTTGGAGCACCGATGAATTTTCAGTTCCCGGATATATTATTGCCGATCGAGGTCCCGATCCTCCGGTATACGGAATACTATGTTAGGTTGATCTCAACCAATGGGCCCAAAGGCCCATCGGGTCCTTTGACCGAGCCCTGATCGGGGGCAGTTCAGCCCAATAAGGCTGGTGGGCCCCGTCGCGCAGTGCACAGAATAAAAGGGAGGTGGGGCTACGAGTTAGGGTTACGGGTTGGTTTTCCTACAGTAGCCGCCATCACCACACAGACCCTACCGATCTAGGGAGGCGCTGCCAGCGACGGGATGCGCCACCATGCCGCCGACCACGACACTGCGCGTCGCTGCCATTGAGCAGATCTACACCGACAGAACGTGGGAGCACAACAAGGTACACGGTTCCTCTTTTCATTCGTCACACAGTGCACGTACATAAGAGAAACACACATTTGTTATACAAGTAATTGTACCCGACGAGATCTACTGCTAGTGATCCATAGAATAAATCTAACAATGGTATCAGAGCCTAATCTAGCGATTAGATCTTGTTCGGGTTAAGAGCAGTGTTAGTTCAATAGGAACAGACCCAAATCGCATGATGAGGGGAAAGAAACACTGCAAGAACGCGTCGGATTTTAAAGAAAATCGACGAACAACTCACGGATTCAAACGATTACACTGCAAGAACAGAGTTTTTCGGTCCAAGATTACACTTCTCCGCCGCCACGGGCGAGGGGGAGAACAGAAGGGTCGCCGTGACGGCGGAACCCTAAAGAAAAGAAGAAACCCTAGATCCAGACCGCACGAAGGCGGTACCACAAATCACCACCACGGAGCCCATCGACGGCGGCGCGCGCACCCGTAGGTGCACGCGCGCGCCGGCGAGGGGGCCCACGGTGGCGCAGCACTGAATCTCGATCCTCATCGGATCGAACAGAGAACCACCGCGAAGGAAAAGAGAAAAACAGAAATATCCTAACCCTATTACAGATCTACCGCACGAAGGCGGTACCACAGATCGCCACCACGGAGCCCATCGACGGCGGCGCGCGCACCCGTAGGTGCACGCGCGCGCCGGCGAGGGGGCCCACGGTGGCGCAGCACTGAATCTCGATCCTCATCGGATCGAACAGAGAACCACCGCGAAGGAAAAGAGAAAAACAGAAATATCCTAACCCTATTACAGATCTACCGCACGAAGGCGGTACCACAGATCGCCACCACGGAGCCCATCGACGGCGGCGCGCGCACCCGTAGGTGCACGCGCGCGCCGGCGAGGGGGCCCACGGTGGCGCAGCACTGAATCTCGATCCTCATCGGATCGAACAGAGAACCACCGCGAAGGAAAAGAGAAAAACAGAAATATCCTAACCCTATTACAGATCTACCGCACGAAGGCGGTACCACAGATCGCCACCACGGAGCCCATCGACGGCGGCGCGCGCACCCGTAGGTGCACGCGCGCGCCGGCGAGGGGGCCCACGGTGGCGCAGCACTGAATCTCGATCCTCATCGGATCGAACAGAGAACCACCGCGAAGGAAAAGAGAAAAACAGAAATATCCTAACCCTATTACAGATCTACCGCACGAAGGCGGTACCACAGATCGCCACCACGGAGCCCATCGACGGCGGCGCGCGCACCCGTAGGTGCACGCGCGCGCCGGCGAGGGGGCCCACGGTGGCGCAGCACTGAATCTCGATCCTCATCGGATCGAACAGAGAACCACCGCGAAGGAAAAGAGAAAAACAGAAATATCCTAACCCTATTACAGATCTACCGCACGAAGGCGGTACCACAGATCGCCACCACGGAGCCCATCGACGGCGGCGCGCGCACCCGTAGGTGCACGCGCGCGCCGGCGAGGGGGCCCACGGTGGCGCAGCACTGAATCTCGATCCTCATCGGATCGAACAGAGAACCACCGCGAAGGAAAAGAGAAAAACAGAAATATCCTAACCCTATTACAGATCTACCGCACGAAGGCGGTACCACAGATCGCCACCACGGAGCCCATCGACGGCGGCGCGCGCACCCATAGGTGCACGCGCGCGCCGGCGAAAGGGTCCGAGGCGGTGCTAGAACTGCTTCGCTGAGCCACCATGGCTCTGACCTCGCGAGATGTGAAGGAAGTAATGGATGAGTTTGTTGCTACTAGGGAGAAAATAACATCCATTTTATAGAACTTTTAAAGTTAGGTGCGTCTATTTGAATAAGATCGGCATCATTCTGTCAATGTATGAGGCCGTGCTTTCGAGGACAAATATCACTACGTCAGGTATGCTAAGTGGAAACTCGATCAGCTTTAACTCCTATGTACTAGAATACAAGGGGAGTTTACACAATGGTTATGGTTGGAGGTGCAGTTGAGACTTGAGAGTAATTTACCCAACGACGTTGCTAACGCCCAGACATTATTGATGGCATGGGCAATAATGAACATGGACTTATAGCCTAGGGCACATGTCTTGCAAGCAGATCATTTTGGAAATTAAAGGCTTGGAGTCGAACGAAGACACGTCATCTCGGCTTTGCCTACCCGGTCTGCTGCACTTCCTGGCGCTCTGATGGATTCTCTATCGGTAAATCTATCAGGCGACCGGTCGCGTGACCCGCGCGCCGCCGCCGTCGTCCGTCTTCTCCGGCGCCGGGCACCACCAGGTTAGGGCCCGGGGTTAGGGGAGGCGGGGTTACCTGGGGCTCTGGTCGTCGCCGGACCTAGAAGAAGGGCTCGGGGGGTGGCGGCCAGCCCGGCGGAGGCGACGGGCGCTGGGCGGAGGCGGAGGTGGCCGAGAGGCTGCCGGAGCGGGCGGTGGGAGACGGCCGGTGGGCCGTGCTGGCAGCGGGGGAGGAGACGAGGAAGAGGAGACGGCGGCTGGCGAGGTTAGCGTGGCCGCGGCAGTGGGCGACGGCGGAGGCGGCGGAGGCCGCCGGAGTCGAGGGAGGTGCGGGCGGCGGGGGCGAAAGGGCCGGCGGCGAACGAGGCGGACGGGTTAGCGTCGGCCGCGGTTGTGGACGGCGACGGAGGCGGTGGGAGCCGCCGGAGTCGTGGAAGAAGCCGGCGGCGGGGGCTTCCGGCGGCCGGTCGCGCGATTCCCTAACGCGCGGTATAGTGCATGCTGGCAAGGAGACGCCAAAAGCAACATCTCGCCAAATGGCATCTGACAGAAGCTACATGATATTAAAGGAATGATAGATTAATGTCAGTTTTGGGTTGTCTTGAAGTGTGAGAAGACTGTGGTTATCTGTATAAAGATATAGAATGGGAAAATTGTTTTTCCAAATCCTGCAAATATGGATAACGTCTTACTTGCATGTAATGATGTGATTCTGATGCAGAAAAGAATAATAGTTTGTCCTCAAAAGAGATATCGATGAAAGCTCATCAAGATAAAAGGAAAAGAACTATTAAAAGAGTATCGCATGAGCATGCTAAAAGTTTCTGAAGTATGCATGCGAGAAACCTACGCCTGTTCTTATAGACAAGGGTAATAACTTTGGGAACTTTGGTGTTCCGAGAATTGATGTTATATAGAGAAAATGAATATGGTACCATATGCTTCAGCTGTTGGAAGCTTGATGAAAGTAAAAGAATGATATTACCCTAAAGAAGTTTTATGTATCCGGGATGTTTTGGCAATATCCAATCCAGATAATAGATCTCTGGAATGGAGTAAAGAATATCAGCCTCTTGCTATGTTGGAAACAACAAGTGCTCACAAAAGTTTGTGAACACAAAGATAGAACCTGCGAAATGTATAGCGAAATCCACAATTGTCGCTAACGTTCGCGCTTAGAGTTTTTGTGTGGAAAAGCTCTAAAGGACGAAAATGAGTATCATCAATGTGATGAAAGAAATGATTATCATCAATGTGATGACAGACACAACATAGCACGATGCAAGGCTGAGGGACAGGCAAAATGTTTTGGGGGACATGCCCGGAGCTGATCATGTTTTTTACAACAGTCATGATCATTTGAAAAGTTTACTCCTATAACAACGGGTCAAATGTGGTGCCAAACACATTTGACACAGAGTTATACGTTGTGAAGGAGAATGTCCAGAATCTTGTAGAAATGCTTGGAGCATAAAAGTTACAGACAAGCGCTTATTAAAGGCTTACCGCCCAGTGTGTTATGATAGCACACAGTCGACATGGGTTTTATGGTATGACCTTTGATTTCTGGACGATAAAAGGCCCAAGAGAAACCGAATTCGTTTCACAACAGAGTTGCGTGTTGTAGCTGTTGATTCTATCGGTAATTGAACTGTGACGATGAAACACGCTCTACATACAAATCTGCTCTGAAACTGATACTTTGAAAAGAGTGATTCAAAGTATAAAGATTAAAGAGGAAAGTGAGATCAAAGGGGAGATTGTTAGGTTGATCTCAACCAATTGGCCCAAAGGCCCATCGGGTCCTTTGACCGAGCCCTGATCGGGGGCAGTTCAGCCCAATAAGGCTGGTGGGCCCCGTCGCGCAGTGCACAGAATAAAAGGGAGGTGGGGCTACGAGTTAGGGTTACGGGTTGGTTTTCCTACAGTAGCCGCCATCACCACACAGACCCTACCGATCTAGGGAGGCGCTGCCAGCGACGGGATGCGCCACCATGCCGCCGACCACGACACTGCGCGTCGCTGCCATTGAGCAGATCTACACCGACAGAACGTGGGAGCACAACAAGGTACACGGTTCCTCTTTTCATTCGTCACACAGTGCACGTACATAAGAGAAACACACATTTGTTATACAAGTAATTGTACCCGACGAGATCTACTGCTAGTGATCCATAGAATAAATCTAACATACTATGCATATATGTTATCGAGGGGATTGCCTCTATTCACATTCAGAGCTCAGGTCAGGCTTCAAATTCGTTTATTTTTTTAAAAAAGGTCAGGCTGCAAATTTCACAAGCTCAAACGAGTCAAACTGCGCGGGCCCTAGCCACTGAGAAATTCTTCCTTGGCTCTGCCTCTCTCTCCTCCACCAACCAGCTTCCCCCGCCTGCACTGCACAGTATAGTATGTGCATGGGCTCAATGCTTCGTTGGGCTACACGCACACAACCCCCGGGAGCGGGGGCTTGTGCGGCATCACATCGGGCCCCATGGGAGCAAACGAGCGAGGTGTGGTGGTGGTCTGGGCTTCATCAACTCGCTCGCTTCTTGTCTGACGCCTGGGCTTAGCCCAACAAGGCCCTGATTAGTTACACTTACACCCGACGAGTTGGGCCCCGCCTCCTGACGCCAACACCGGCCGTGGCCCGTGGGCGATGAAGGTCCACAACTTCCCACACCGAGCATAGCCAAGGACACCAACGGTCATCATCAGCATCAGCGACAGAGTTTTACCTACCTTTTTTTTCCTCTCTACTGTTTTTGCAGCAAGTTCTGTATTTTTTTTAGAAACTCAACTGTGGCCCTGTGGGGGTTACCCACCTGAACTTTGTATTCAGAAACTTTGAAAAAGAGGTATAGGTGCATGATTACAAGGCCTCAGCTCAGAGGCATGGAGAGGAGGAAAAAGTTTGAGACAAGACAATCTAGATAATTACATCCTCGTGATTATCACACCAAAGCAGAAGCACATATACTCTTGACCGCACAGGCGCGCGCCACCCACAAACGAAGATGATCTCTCAGCATGGATGCAGTCGCTGAATGTGACATGTTGGTATTGTCGAAGATCATTTTGTTGCGGCGTTTCCATGCTATCCACAGCAATAAAAGAAATAAGGTGTTGCGGAGTTGCAGAGGCCACTGAGGGAAGATGGCAATGAACCGCGAACTGAACTCTTCCAAGCTATTTGCTTCAGCCAATCCCTCAGCCAAGTTCTGTATTAGGTTATTTCAAAGAAAAAAAAAGTTCTGTATTAGGTGAGATGTCGGTTTAATACTAGTAGCCTTACTCTGCAGATGGATTAATGCAGAATCAGCAGCGGCTGTCCGCACCCATCAGGTAGACAGGTACCATCACACCACAGTGACACCGAGAGTGGAGAAAGTAACCAAAGCTTAATTATTTGCTACAAATCGATTACACAACTCCATGCACGCAACTGATCCATTAGCACCCGGTCTCAACGCTCAAGTTCCATGTAAGTTGAACAACTAAGGGAAACAGGTACACACACAACAACCAACAACACTCACTGATGAAGTTCTCGCCACGTTGGCAGTACTTCTCTTTTTTTATGGGACATGATACAGATGATCAGTTGCATTCCTTGTCATTCATTATGTTACACCGCCATGTACAGTGTTTTGCATTGCCCGCATCCACGCCTCGACATGAAGATTCCCCCCTAATGCAGTGCTGTGAGGACCGTAGAGCTTTCCACCTGCACAAAGGTTCATGTGGGTTAACAGATCATCCAGAGAAGAAAAAATGCAACAAGAGTTCCTCTGTTCTTCTAATTATGCCTTTTCTGCTCGCTGTCATTTTAACATCTGAGACCACTGTCTGAATCTTAAACGCCGCTTACTTCCATAGTAGTACCAGTATACAATATTTTGCAGAGTCTGAGTGTCTGACCCCAATGTTCCTTGTTGTGAGTGCCCGGATTTGATACTACTATACTAATACATCTTGCATGTTCGGTGCAGCTCTGATGGTCGATGGACTACATAAAACTGAATTCTTCTTCAAGAACTAACAAACCATTTTTACCTTGAAAGTTGCACCACAGATTTCTTCTTCATTTGCAGGAACAGCGGTGACCTTGTTCTTGGGGTTCTCATAGCACTTCAGGCCTCCAAGAGCATTAGAGTAGAAGCAACCTGCAGCCAGCCAGTATGAGATTAGCCAGGAGGACCTAGAAAATGTGTTCAATAAATATACAAGACAAATATTTGCATCTCTTCAAAAGTTTCACAGATAGCCATCATCTTTAACACTTGTTAAGCAGTAGTAGTTGGCAAGATATTTATACAAAATGCAGAGGACTCGGTGGTTGGCACTTGGCAACATGCTACAAGTCAAGTCAGATATGATGTGGCATTACTTGATGGCCGGGCTCGCATTACCTTGTGGGAAAGGTGCAAGTGACTTGCCACAGGATCCTTTGAGCATGGCAATGTCGTCAGAGAAGGCGACGCAGCCATCGGCAGTGATCCCCCAGAAGAGCGGCACCTTGCCCTCGGGATCCTGAGAGATCGATCGAGAGACCAACAAATTAAACAAACTATTGCATTGTCCTAAACCAAAGTCACTATTGGCAGATCAACATGAGCAGCATCTAGGAGTGAGTAAGGTAACAATAACATACAGATGCGACGAGCAGGGAGTTGGTGGACTTGTCGAAGAGCACGAAGGCATAGCTGCCGGTGAGCTGGGAGAGCATGAAGCTGGCCGGGTATGGCGCCCGGTCCCTCAGCGTCTTGTAGGCTTCGATGACGAGCAGCACCTCGTTGGCGCCCTTGGACAGACCGTACTGCTGGCTCAGCCGCCCCAGGTTGTCCAGCACCCCCTCGAACAGGCAGAAGATCTCGTCCTTTGCCGCGAACGACCTGGTCATCGACAAAAACAAATTTCTGTTGTCAGCAACTGTACTATTTGACGGTGCAAGCATGGTCGTGGTTACCAAACCATGAAAACTGTTAGATCTACGCAGAACAAATCTGAAATGGCATGCTGAACAGAAGAGGTGTAGTATGGTTAGCACTTTCAGCTATTTCGTGAGTTCAGATTAATTAGGTAAAACATTTGACTTGATGATGCAAACGTGCACCTAACGTAGAGAATTAGAATACTTATCATATAGCTTGTTCTTTACATATGAGAAAAACACGGAATAATACTTAAAGACAAATAACTAGGATGTGAATTCAGTAAGCGCTGAAAGAAAAGGCCAAACTGAATAATGGAGTAAAGGAGTGGAGTTCCTTCCTTGGATGCTACTTCTTGAATGTGCCTAGTACTGAAAGGATAAGAAGAGCACAGGCTGAACAGGCCCCACAAATCATCTCTGCGGGCCTGTGTGGGCCTGGGCCATCTAGTGCACGAAGCTTTACTTTCTTCAGATCTGTGGGCAGCAAAACCGGATTTCCAACCGGCCGCAATCAAGTGGCCTCTACTATGATCCAAAACATGTGAACAGTTACTCGTTTAGTTCTACGACAAGTAAAATGAAGGGAACAAATAATACTAGCTCCATACGTACTGTCACGGCTCATGAATCATATTATTATTTTTTTTAAAAGAATGTTTAACCAGTAGTATATTACATAGGCGTGTCGCTTTCCTTAATCGATAATTGGCCGCCTATCGGAGAATATGAGGCTCCATTGTTTGTTGGCAAGTCAGTTGACAGACACATTGTCTCTGGAAGATGGCATGATGTGGACGTCCAAATTGCTGCACCCTATGTGCGGGAAGTGAACGTCTCCTTTCATTATTTTCATTTTGGAAAACAAGGTCTCCTTTCATAAATAAATATACATGATATTTACACGTCCACGTCCACGTCAATCAAACATATACATCGAGATGAAACTTCTGTCCATTTCTTCTTTCTTACCTTATCTTCACCAAACATTTGATGCAGGTAACCATAGATATCACTATATCAGTTGGAGAAAACGTAGCGTCATGGCTAGATGCCGTATGGCCGTAGCGCCATGGCAAAGACACCTTGCTACTTACTTCTAAGACTTTCCTCTGTCCATTTTGTTGACCATAAGAAAGCTTTTTCTTAAGATACAGCTATTGTTCAAAAATCGTTGCCTTCGTGGCCTGAAAATCTCACTGGCTTAATGACTAGCCGCAAATCTAAGTGGCCAGCCATTTCCTGACTAATTTTCGTGGCTCACGATTATCAATTCAGAAAACGATAAACCGAGGATGGTTGGTAGGTTGGTCCTACAACTACAGCTACACGTACGAATGGATCAGGAAACCGTATTTATGATTGCTCACTTTTGTTTCAGAAAAGGAACATCATCGGATAAGGAGAGAAAAAAAAATCTGTCCAATTATTGACACAAGTTGGCTTGAACTATAGTACTATACTAGATTCGTATCAGCTCGATAAATCTGCTAACAATGGAATTTAAGTGTCTTAGTAATTAACTAACTAACAAAATCTCCCTCTCTGTGTGTGACAGTGTGAGAGACGCATAGTATGCGGTTGGTGCGTATGACATCACGTCCCAACTGCCGTTTCAGACTCACAGAGTAGTAACTGAAGAACAAAACAGAGCAGCTGGCTCTGTTTCTTTCTAGAGAGAAAGAGAGACGAAAAAGAAAACAACTACCGGGGGTGATCTATCATCTATGTGAGCGAAGCGCATCTTTGAACAAATGAAGCCATCCTACTAAATTCCTGCGAGATTCATGAGTCGAAAAAAGGACTCTGCTTTTGTGTGGATCAAGCTTTCTATTGAAAAGAAAGGCACTCCATGTCTGCATCCATGTCCATATATATAACAAGCTAGTCTAAGAAAAACCATGGCAGGGCACCACCGGAGCAAGCTAGTGTGTACGGTACCTTGGGCGGAGCAGGGCCTGGTTGGCGTGGGAGTAGGCGAGGTGGCCGAGGTCGCCGAGCTGCATGGACACGGCCGGCACCGAGCTCCCCAGGAAGCGGCTCACGAGCTCCGTCGCCCTCGTCTTGGGCGACGGCGTCCGGCTCCCCGCCGCCACCAGCTCCGCCGGCACCTCCACAACCTCGCCGCTGAACACCGCCAACATCTTCACCTAATTATCAACCTACCAAAGAAAAAAGGCCTACAAAGACTAATCTCCCCCTGCTAATGAATCAAGGTAGCATAAGCATAAGCTTCCACACTCCTTGGATGGGGGATGGATGGATCCGTGAAAGGATGGAGAGACGAGGGGGAAGGGGAGGTGGTTTATAAAGCCGCGAGGTGCCCGAGCAGGGCCGCCGTTTGGGTTGGGCTAATGACGTGGACCCCACCTGTCATCCTGTGTTTTTCCTAGTGCCGCACACTTTCTGTTATCGGGTCACCTTTTGGCACCTCGGTTCAGCTTGAAACAATGAAGGACTCGTGTGCGCCGACGTGGCAGTGGCCGTCTTTACAGGTAGTATTGGCAATCGTGTCCTGCCATCTAACCACGAGTGCACGTATTTGACACGGGAATTAAGTCCGTCCATTCACAACTGAAATTTCTGCGAGTTGTTTTTTTGGGACAGCAAAGAAAAAAAGAAGAAGGCTACAGCAACTTTGTTGATATCATCAGACCAGTATATGGACAATCTGGGAGAGCGTGAAATGACATGGATGTGAAGAAACGGATATCAAGCTAGGAACAGTGAAGAAACGGAAGGAAGAAGCAAGGCGACGGTAGTGATGTGTGCAACAGCAGGGTTGAGCAGCAGTGACCTGTGAGTGACACGTACGTCTCTGTTGGTTCGCACCGCACGCGACGACGCAACGCAACCACGAACGGCCACCGGCCTGCATCTCTGCCACTTCATTCCTGCAGATATTGCCACCACATGACACTACTGCTGCAGTTCCCGTGCCCGCTGATCGTCACGAACTCGAACTAATAATCTCATTCAAAAAAGTCGGAAAAATGCTAGATACTCCGTAATGGTGAGTGCATACGTGTACTCCTGGAATCTTTTCTTTCAATTCCCCAACTGGAGACCATTTTCACTTTTACTAATCGTGTTACTTATCGTTGACAACAAAAGTCGCACGGTGGTTTATGAACAGATTCCCTACTTAGCTTTCTCCGCAATTTGCAACTGGAAAGATTCCCCACTCCACCGTTTTTCTCCATTTAACATTTTTGTTATGTCCTATATATAGATGAAATGCATCATATCATTCACATTTGGGTAATGTCACGTACGTTAAACGCCTGCCACACATGTCGTGCTCTAAAGAAAATCCCTACTGTTGCTCGCTCCAATGGGAAATAATTGGCTGACGGCAATCCCGCACCACACACAAATCCACTGGTTTTGTGGACAGAACCACACACTATCTCATCGACAAGGACTGACGGAGCGCTCCAAGTTCACCCAGTCCACTTGACACTCCTTTACTGCCGCCATGTAATAATGATGATGCTGTTCCACTAAAACGACTTCCACTAAGACGACATGTAATATCTATTCTCAATCCCGTCGGCTACACCACGTAACTATGGGCTGATTGGTTGCTCGCACTAGGGATACCTGGCTTATTCCTGTGCATAGCCAGCCCAAGCCAGGCCTCCATAAGCCAATAGAGTCTTGATTGGTTGGGCGCATAGAAGACTTTTGACCCGGCGAAGCAATTGATTGGTAGGCTGCATAATTTGGTAGGATAACCATACGTTAGGGTGAATGTACCCCCTTTCACTCCACCTCGCGCCTCTCTCCGGCTCTCCGCCTCGAGCAAGAACAGCAAGCCGACAGCCCCCCTCTCCCACCTGCGCCTTCTGCTTCTTTCAATCCAAGCACCGGTCTCTTTGATCCCCTCTCTCTCTCTCTCCTGAACATGCCGAGCAAGCAAGGTATCAATCCCCTCACGTCTTTCTCTGATTTTCTACCGAGCAAATCAAGGACCAGCGGCAGCCTTGCTCTCGATTCCTACACCCGCGGCTCCTGCGCGAGCAATCGCCGGAGCAGTCCGCGCTGCAGCGCCGCTGTCGCCGGACCGCCGCAGCGCCGCTACCGCCATCGCCGGACCGCCGCAGCATCACGGGGGCGGCTGAGTCAGCTCATCTTGCGGTGATTGCTGAAGCGGTGAGAGGAGACGCGGCACGTGGTGGGCCCCAGCTAAGCCAAGCCTGCATACGCCGGAGACGGAGGAAAATTGCGTTACCACGCTATGCAAGCCGTACAGCACTTTTGGCGTCCGGGAGCCAGGCTAAGAGCTTATACAGCAACCAATCAACCCACTCTTGGCTTATGGAAGCCTGGATAGGCCCTAGTGCAGGCAACCAATCAGCCCATATGTGCATCAGTGCATGTAAACACTAGCAACAACTTTTCGATAAACCACAGGGAAAATACCAAAATTCACCACCAAGTTGCTTTTGCTACGCCGAAGAAACCAAGCGGATAGATCGAATCAATTGCAAATAGGTGTCACTGTTAGCTCTGGGCCCAAAACAACAGAGGATCCAGTCATCTGCTAAAAATAGTACTGCTAAATTATTGTCAGAATTGCCTAGCCAGCATATGTTTGCATCAAACAAGTCTATTTCAGTGCAATGAGTATGAGAAGTTAGTCTGGTTGTTGACGGACATGACATGGGAGCTTACTCGGTGCAGTGGAGACGCAACAAATTCAGAAAACTGCCTGAAATGACAGAGCCGCTAAGAAAGATTTTTTGTGTTGCCCAACCGGAACACACACACACACACGCCTAAAATATAGAGATAGCAGGGATGATACAGAAAAGCACGGGGCCTGATACATACACTAAATTTTGCCAAGAATAATTATTCATGAATTCAAGACGTGGTCATAGTTCATGATTCTAGCCTGATTACAGTGTGCTTCCTACTAATACTTAAATGAACCAACAGTGTTCCAGCTTCTTTTCCAAAAAAAAAATATGTCCACAACAGAAAGAAAGCAATTTCATGAGATATCTCACAAACCATGAAGTGTCTGCACACACAAATTTCCGCTCCATATACGATACAATAATACTGCACTGATAAGTTTTTTACTCTATGCACAAGAGAAGAGCAAATGAATTCAGTGGCTTTGTACCCGTTCATTCGTACCATCTATCGCTATCGGGCTGTCATGTTCATAGCCCGTAAGCACAAGTAAACAATACTCCGTACTCCATTATTTTGACCTTATGCATTCAATTCTATTGGTAGTGAGTGACATTGGTTGTGTTTAGTTTCAAAAAGTGTAGGAGAAAGTTTGGCTGTGTTTAGTTTCCCATCCCATCACCAAAATTCCCAAAATTCTCTATTCAAACATCACTATCCACCTATCACATCAAATCTCTCTCCTCATGCATGGAACACTAAACGTGGGTAAATAAAAAAACTAATTGCATGGTTTTGATGTACACGACGAGACGAATCTTTTGAGCCTAGTTAGGTCATGATAGGACAATGTTTACCACAAACAAACGAAAGGTGCTACAGTACGTTACAGTGTCCGATGTGACATTTTTTCCAAACTTTCTCCTACACTTTTTGCAACTAAACACAGCCTTTGAAAAAAATGTCACATCGAACACTGTAGCGTAGGGTACAGTAGCACATTTTATTTGTTTGTGGTAAACATTGTCCTATCATGACCTAACTAGGCTCAAAAGATTCGTCTCGTCGTGTACGTCAAAACCATGCAATTAGTTTTTTATTTACCCATGTTTAGTGTTCCATGCGTGAGTAGAGAGATTTGATGTGATAGGTGGATAGTGATGTTTGGAGAGAGAATTTTAGAAATTTTGGTGATGGGATGGGAACTAAACACAGCCATTAAGAATAAATAAACTTATGCATGCCGTGATATATGCCGATTAGTCACATGTAAACAAAACAAAACGAGTAAAACAAAACCCCGCATGCTAGATGGAGTTGCATGTTGCGTCAGTCTCCTTGCTAATTGGTGAGAACAAAAGAAATCTTGAAGAATATTCCTGCGGTGACCAAGGAGCAAGGAATTGGCGACAGGTGGCTCAACATTTTTGACAGAAATTGACACGATGACGTGGCAGGTAAAAAGTAATTCATATTTTTTTGTACCTTTCTTACCTCTTAGCAATCCCCATCTCGTATACCTGTTTCAAATAACCCAACAAAACATAACAGGTCCATCTAGATACTGAAAGTGATGTTTTTGATGTTCTGAACTAAAAGGAATTTCAAGTTCACCAACAAATCTGGCATGAGATATTTAAAGATATTAGATAGAACTAAATTTGTGAATTAAAAGGAATTCCTTTTAGTTATAATATATAGTGCACTGCTTATTTTATGATATTAGACATATCATCTTCGTATAAATGAAATACACTATATATAATATCTTTGGTCAAAGCTAATTTTGTTTGAGTGCACCAGTCACATGATAATAATGTTATTTTTTGGTGGCCATTATTCTCACCTCAGTCCAGGACCAGGCTTAGTTCTGCAGATTTTTTTTTTGGAAAAGGGATGCTTTATTGATTTTCAGTTGAATACATCGAGGTAATACATCCACCTGAAAGCAAGTTCCCGGCCTCTGCCATTACAGCACACAGCCCAAACAAAAAAGGAAAACAAAGCCAGACCAAAACTAACAGCCAATCCTATGACTAGACTGCCAACCAAAAACCCGGCCAAAAAAAGCCTTGGCCACTTGAACCAAGAAGAGCGACGCCGCTGCAAGATTGTCCCTCAATGATGGCCGTTGAAGGATAGCGCACGAGCGGAGCCAGTGCGAAGTTGTGAAGATGACCTGCAAAAAATTTGGATTTTTATTATAAAAAACCGTCGCGTTTCGACATCGCCAGACCGCCCAACATAAGGCCGACGCGCCCACAAACAGCAGAGGTTTATATTTTGGTGGAACAAGATTAAGCTATCCATTAAACATATTATTCACACTAAGTGGTTTAGGTAATCCACAAGCTGCGTATACCGTAGCCCATACCATACGTGTGAATCTGCAATCGAAAAACAAATGTTGTATGGCCTCATTCTCTTGACAGAAACAACATGTTTTACTACCATTCCAATTACGCCTAGCAAGGTTATCTTTAGTAAATATAACTCCTCTCTGGAGAAACCACATAAAGATTTTGACTTTTAGTGGGATTTTTGATTTCCATAACCTAGTATTTGTTTTTGGGATGTTTTGATGGATTAGAGCCAGATAGTGTGTTTTAACCGAGAAAACACCTTTCCGATCCAGACTCCACTGAAAATCATCCCTATCATCTGTGAGTTCTACATTCTCTAATCGTGCCACTAGGTTATTCCACATTACCAATTTAGGACCAATCAAGTCTCGACGCCAAGATATATCAGGGATCGTTGTACTGAGCACATCCGCCACCGTATCCTGTTTTTTGCGAGCTATGTTATACAGTTGTGGATATTGATCACGAAGAGGTCTGTTTCCCAGCCATCTATCTTCCGAGAATCTTATCTGAGACCCGTCTCTGATAATGAAGGATCCGAATTTTAAGAAATCATTTTTAACCTTCATCAAGCTAGCCCAGAAGTGAGAATCCCCGCTTTTCCAATGGACCTGAACCAGTGGCTTGATCCCTAGATATTTGTTGCGTAAGATCTGTTGCCATGTACCGTCTGATGTCAGCAGACGATACAACCATTTGCTGAGCAAAGCTGTGTTTTTGAGTTCTAGGTTGTGTATTCCTAATCCCCCTTCTCCTTTGCTAAGCATAATATATTCCACCGAGCAAGTCGATACTTTCGCTTATGATCGTCGCTCTGCCAAAAAAATCTAGACCGGTAGTAATCCAACCTCTTACGAACCCCTACTGGGATTTGAAAGAAGGACATCATATACATCGGTAGACTACTAAGAACTGAATTGATTAATGTCAGGCGCCCTCCATATGAAAGAATTTTCCCTTTCCAGCTGCTCAGGCGACTCTCAAAGCGTTCCTGGACCCTCAACCAATCGTTATTAGACAGTTTCCGAAAGTGAATTGGAATGCCTAGATATCGAATTGGGAAAGTTCCATGATTGCAACCGAACAGTTCCTTATATTGTTCTTCAAATGTTGTGGCTTCGCTCTGCAGATGTATTTGAGAGCATTATATTTTATTTGCTAGATTTTATCTCTATGTACAATTTGGTTAGTCTGACCTGTACGTACTGTTGATGAGAAAGATTTTTCTTATTCACAAACCAATGGGCGCCCACAGCATTGGATATTGGATAAGACAATGACCCACAGATTTGCGATTTGTTTTTTGGATGGACCGTGTACTGTAGAGAGAATCTAGCCCATGTGATTCACTGCCGCTCTGAATTTTCTTTAGCTTCCCCTGATCGTGTTCGTGAAGCTTGATTGAGTAGTCTAGGTGCACTGAAAAGGAATCAGATGATGAAGAATTGTCACATTTAATTGCAGCCCCCATCAGGTAAGTGGTTCGACTTGACACCTCTGATGTTATCACCACAATTTTGTTCTTCTGTTTGGATCCTAATTCTTTGATCAGACCGTTGTCATATACTGTAACATCCCTTTTGCACCAGAAATAATGCTGCATACTGTAAGATGCTTTTATAAACAATACTGTAAGTCTTTCTTTTTACATTTTCTCGGTGACTGTAAACCGGTGCTTTTGTTTACAGTTCAAACTTCAAATCTTCAGTTCTAGAAACGAGAAGGATCGGTGCAATATGTTGGATGGCTGTATCGAGGCTTCGAGGACACTTTCTAGTATACTCCGTAGACTATAGAGTATGAAAGATAGACAAAACAAAATGGATTTATGGTTTTTTGCATGACGCGTGGACTGCAGAGAACCTGTCCCATGTAATTCAGATCCGTCCATCCAAAAAACAAATCGCAAATCTGTGGGTCATTGTCTTATCCAATATCCAATGCTGTGGGCGCCCATTGGTTTGTGAATAAGAAAAATCTTTCTCATCAACAGTACGTACAGGTCAGACTAACCAAATTGTACATAGAGATAAAATCTAGCAAATAAAATATAATGCTCTCAAATACATCTGCAGAGCGAAGCCACAACATTTGAAGAACAATATAAGGAACTGTTCGGTTGCAATCATGGAACTTTCCCAATTCGATATCTAGGCATTCCAATT
>OAMR01000430.1:516749-535014 GCA_900205405.1 Echinochloa crus-galli | reverse complement strand
GAGACAGCCCTACCGCCGTGCGCTCCATTGAAAAGAAGAGGGGAGAAGGAAGGAGAAGAGAGAGAAAATGGAGGGAGAGGAAGAAGGGGAATGAGCCCCCCCAAGGCGGCAATCCTAGCTCCGTCACTGCATCTAATCATCAAACGTCTAGTCTTTCTAGAGGAGGGAAAAATGGAAGGCATGAAGCCCCCATAATAGTTGACATACAAAACATACCAAAACCAAACACCTAATCTAGCCATGAAAGAGTTGGATAAATGACTTGTCTGCTCATGAAATCTACAGCTATGAGATAGCAAATATCCCAAAATTCAGCTATATTATTTGGATAATTCACGAATCCTAGTCATCGCTGATACCGGCGTAGTTCATTTTGCCTACAAGTTTGATTGGTTAGGTTTGGTGCTTGGTTTAGACGTGTCTGAACTATGCATTTTTTTGGCGTGCCTCTTGGGAAATAACAAATTGCAATGAGGGTAGCATGAAGAAAAGAGTAGTTTATGATGCTCAGCTCGTCCTTATTCCAGTCATATCAGCAACCTTGCTAAGTTGCTAGTGGATGGATTAATACTACTCTGAATGGCTTAGGATAGGTATGCCTACTGAAATTACAAAGAATAAATCATTACATGCTGCTGGAATTCCTCCTACACATTTGCTGCTTGGAGCAATCTGTTTGACTGCTTCTCAGATTTGGATCCAGTCACTAATGTTGAAACCAAAGGTCAAAACGTACTCCAGAAAAAGGGCGTAAAGTCAACTAAGTGGTGAAAGTTGCAGATAAACAAATTGACAACTTTCAGCATGTTCAGGTGAGAGTGTTCAGTCTGCATACACCACCAAACAGACTGTAAAACTAGAATTGTTGTCTCCAGCAACTACTATCGTATTGGGTGGGCATTAACAATGACTCGACAAGTAAGCACACAAGCTAGTTGTTGGATGCATACCTTCCTGAGCACCGTACAGAAAGCAGGGTGTCGTTGCTTGTGATCCTCCACTGTTACTGGCAAGTCCATGTGCAAACGGCCAATGCCATTCGCCATCTCCAGCTCTGCGGCGGCAGTGCTCAGCGCCTTTCCCTCCTCACCGCCCAAATCCATGTAGAACACTAGCCCCACGAAGAAGACGTAGAAGAGGACAAGCCCCAGGGCCTGCCACAGGAAGATCTCGGCGCTGAGGTAGATGTAGAAGAGCCCGGACGCGGCGAGGAGGTAGAAGAAGACGTCCCTCGCGAAGGACGCCGGCTGGACCGCGAAGGGCGCGGCGATGAGCGCGACGGCGCCGACGACGAAGGCGGACACGAAGGCCCCGGCGGAGAGTATGCGTGGGGGGAATTGGGCGGCGGGCGAGAGGGGGGGGGGACACGAAGGCCCCGGCGGAGAGTATGGCGGCGAGCCCGGCCCTGGGCATCCCGGCGGGCCGGCGAGCGCGGCGGCGGAGGCGAAGGCGTCGGGCGCGCCGTTGCCGAGCGCGAGGAGCGTGACGGCGGCCATGGACGGGGAGAGGCGGAGGCGCGCGGCGAGGCGGGAGACGGCGGGGTGAAGCGGGCGGAGGCGGCGGCGAGGAAGCGGAAGTGGGAGGAGGAGGAGCGCGAGGGCGGGGAGGGAGAGGCGGCGTCCCGCGGAGGAGGCACGAGTGGATGGCGGCGTAGTCGAGGAGGCCGGCGGCGCGCGAGGGCGGAGGCGGCGGCGCAGGTCCCCGGGGAGGCCATGCCATGGGAGAAGTGATTGGGCGGAGATGGAGAATCTGGCGAGATGGCAGCGGCGGCAGTGAGTGAGTGGGAGCGGCACGGACGCCGACGCGTCGTAGTAGGCCGAAGCCCACCAGACCAGACAGAGCTGGGCGGACTCAGCGGAGTGGCCGCTTGCCGACCTTAGTGATGGTGGTGGGTCCCTTCGAGCGGGTCCAAACGCAAATAGGGGGGGAGAAAGCTGTGTTGGTTTGACCTTGACGCGGAAACTAGGGGGCCGGCCCGGTCTGGGCCAAGACCAGATTTCCATTTAAACTGGGCCTGTTTGGGCTGAGTATGGTGCGAGACGACGGCCGTGGCCGCTGCGCCCGCCCATTGGGCTGCGGCCACAATGCGCCGACACACTGATGGACCACGAACGAAACCGAGGGCTTAGCGAAAGTGAGGTCTTGTCCACTTCCCCGCACACAGTGGACACGCAGGCAGGACCAACATGACGTGGTCCAGCACAGAGAGTGCCGAATTACCGACAAGATCCTGATTGGTTAGTGGAGGATTAAGGTCCATCGTGCATGGAGGAGAGGGTGTACAGTACAACCAAGGGCTCCTTGTCAGAGAGAGAGAGAGAGAGAGAGAGAGAGGGGAACGCTTGCCTTGCGTACCAAGCACGAACCAGCAACCTTGCTCCCGTCCGTACCGTGGTGATCATCTCAAATAGAACTCATTCTTTGCCTCCACTCGCATACTAACCGTCGCCATCATTCCAAACTAACTAACTTGATGCTATCACAAGCCACGAACCGCAAACAATCGAGCAATGCAACCGCTACTACTAACTAGCTAATGCACGCAGACGATTAAATTTTAAGCTCAGGGGGAGAAGGATTGCCAACCGATTAGGATTACCCCATGATGAAGGCTAAGCATACGTGATTGATTGCTTGATCACTCTCCTACCTTGGCCTTGCAAGGCCGGCACAGCCGAATTCATGGCATCTCAACTGTGTTCAACTGCCTCGCAGTAATCGCAGCCCGTGACAGGTAAATAGTAAATAAAACCGCAGTAATGGCGTATTACAATTGACAGCAGCAATTACTAGTGCTAGTACTATACGAGTAGTACTTCACCAAACCCAAATGATAGGCATTTGCATTTGGATTTGCGATCGGCCCTGTTTCGTTCTCGGTCACATCATCAAACTTTTAAAAATTTTCTCTCCAAATATCACTATTCACCTATCACATCAAATCTCTCTTCTCATGCATGGAGTATTAAATATGGATAAATAAAAAAAACTACTTACACGGTTTTGATGTACACGACGAGACAAATCTTTTAAGCCTAGTTAGGTCATATAGTAGGATAATGTTTACCACAAACAAACGAAAAGTACTACAGCCTACGATGTCCGATGTGACTTTTTTACTTCACTTTTTACTTTTTTTTTCCAGAAAAACAACCCCAAGATTGAAAGGCAAACCCATAACCAACAAACCAGGCATGAGAAACAAACAGATTCGCTTTCCCCACTCCAATCGCCATCTCATAAATCCGCAGCCCACCTCCGGCAACAACCTCCACCTCCTCCGTAGTCAGTCTCCTCTCCCCGCACGTCGCGCACGTCAACACGCGCCGCCCGTACCGCACCAGGTGCCGGGGCCAAGAGGGGAAGCGAGACAAACACCCGAAGCACTCGGGGGGAAAGGAAAAGGAAGGAAATCTTTGCCCTGTGCGCCCCTCTTCCTCCTGCCGCGGGATTCCGTTGCGTTGCCGCCGGCGGCGGCAATGGTGCTGGGCTCGCCGCTGAAGCGCCTGGCGCGGCAGGCGGCCAAGGGCCCACTCGAGAGGGCCGGGCTGGCGGGGCTGGCCGCGGCGGTCGCCGCGCTGCTGCTGCTGCTGCTGCGAGCCGGTGCGGCGGCGGCGGGCGATGGGGAGGAGTGCGACCTGTTCGACGGGAAGTGGGTGTGGGCTGACGGCGGCTACCCGCTCTACGACTCCAGGGACTGCCCCTTCCTCGACGTCGGCTTCCGCTGCTCCGAGAACGGCCGCCCCGACGCGTCCTACACCAAGTGGCGGTGGCAGCCGACGCGCTGCGATCTCCCCAGGTTGGTTGCTTTCGATTTGTTGCTAGTTGCTTCTTCCTCGCTCCATTAGCAGTTGCCACCCTTCCATAGTTCGTTCGTTCAATTCGCCTGCTGAATTTAGTGGGTTTAGCTGCGAATCCACTAGAGCGTCTCCACAACTTGCGGTAGATTTGGCTGCTACTTTTCGTGCTGCATTGTTTGTTGAATCAGTCTAAATTTGGCTGCTAATTTTCGTGCTGCATTGTTTGTTGAATCAGTCTAAATTTGGCAGTGCTAGCTCAAACTTTCAACTTCCAACTAGTGCCCTTTACTACGTATGGGGCACTCCTTACGTGTCCTTAGGTAGACAACTGCCATTAGATTATTGCAAAGACAAGGCTGTCGATGACCCCTTCAGCATGGGACTAGTGCGATTGGAAACTCGATGCCCCTTTGCCTGCCACTCGGTCAAAAAACAATGCTTATGCGCATAGTTATCCTAAAGGAGATAGATTAGTTAATCAAACGGTATTCTTTAATTATTCAGTCGTCTGGATGTTACCATGTTGCAAACTGTCGTAGGAACATGGCCTTGCTCTGTTATTTGTTGACCCGTTAGTGTTATGAACTCAGCACTTCTTTTTACATTTTTATTCTTATGTTCAGCTGTCTCTGTTGACATAAATGTTTGCTGCTCGTGTCCCTTTACCTCTGAATTGGACCCAACATCTAATTCCACCTGTAGCACTACCTATATTTCTCAAGCTAATAATAGGGACTGATGGTGTTGGTTGCATGTGCTATTGACGGTGTTGGTTCCACAGTGTTGGCATCAGTGGTAGTGTTTTTATCTCATCAATCACAATTAACTGGGCACATATTTAGTTCGAATTGCTGATTTTGATTTTTTTTTTGTATAAAGCTGATTGTGACAGTTAGTGGAATCATACATGTTTTATGTTTATTAAGATGCATTGAAGCTGAAAGATTATACCTAATGGTTGCACATTGTGGTAGAGGAAATTAGAGAGGTATTACAGTGGTAATCTTTAGGGCAATGTAAAACCTCTTCAGAAGTCTAAGAATACCTGCGGACATCATTTTTTTCTACTCAAGTTAACTGGTGACCATTCTAGTATGAAAGCTCATCGTTTGTGTCCATGTAAATTTTAGGTCATGTTTGTCTGATGCTTGTGGTTTAGGAGCAAGGAAGAATCTGGAATATCTACATTTCCACTCTAGCATAATCAATATACTTTTTCTGACTTAGTCATATTCTTCCTTTTGATTTGTTAGATTTGATGCCAAAAGCATGCTGGAGAAGCTGAGGAACAAAAGAATAGTATTCGTTGGTGATTCAATTGGAAGGAACCAATGGGAGTCTCTACTTTGTATGCTCTCTACTGCTGTTCATAACAAGAGCTCGATCTATGAAGTTAATGGGAGTCCCATCACAAAGCACATGGGTTTCTTGATTTTCAACTTTAGAGACTACAATTGCAGTGTGGAATACTACAGATCCCCTTTTATAGTCCGTCAAGGCCATGCGCCAGCTGGAGCCCCTGAAATTGTTAAGTACGCTATTAAAGTGGATGCAATGGATTGGATGTCTGACCGGGGTAAGTGGAAGGATGCTGATGTATTGATCTTCAACACCGGGCACTGGTGGAACAATGAGAAAACAATCAGAGGGTAAGCATAACTATTGTATTATATGGAATCAATAGTGTTATGTGCTTCACTGGGCAACAATTCTTTTAAGATGTGAATGATCTTTATTAGGATCACAGTGATATTTCCTTCTGTTAGTTCTTATACCATTGATTTCTTAGAGAAATAGCTATCTGATCCATACATTCAAGACTTTTTTTTCATTATTGTTTTTTGGGGTTTAGTTGAGATGTGATCATGAAACTATTAAGTATATGGAATGTTGGGATGGGGCTATTCAGACCTATTTCACGCTGCTTCCAGCAGTCCTATTTCGTAAATATTAGTATCTTGTCCACCCCCATGAGGCCGTGACATATATTCATATATTTTGTTGTTAGCCATTGGAGCCAAAGGGTGCTTAGCCTAGCGGTTAAGACACTCGAGCGGCACTCCACAGGTCCTGAGTTCGAATCTCCGTGGGAGCGAATTTCAGGCTGTGGTTAAAAAAATCCCCTCGCCAGTCCCGTGTGCCAAAGCACTAGTTAAGAACCGGCCAGGTCGGTCCTCCCAGGTCGGCCTGAGGACCGTGTATGGCCCAGGCAATTCCCAGGGGTTACGGATCCTAGTGTCAGGGCGGGGCCGGGGTTCGGGGATTTTCTCGGTCGGGAAAGCCGAGGCTTCTTCTTAAGATAATACCGGTGGGGCGGTATTTCCCCACCCGGCCGAGTTTTTTTTTTGTTAGCCATTGGAGAAAATGATGAGATCCTGAAACTATTAAGTATATGGAATGTTGGGATGGGGCTATTGATTTTCTGATTGCACTATCGTGCACATGATGACTGATAAATCATGCTTTATAACTTTTTTAGAAGAAAACACCACATTTTCTGATCACCATTGTTGAATCTTATATCTACTTGAAGCTGACTTGCTGTTATGTGTTAAATCAGGGGTGCCTACTTCCAAGAAGGCAATGAGGTGAAAATGGATATGACTGTTACTGATGCTTACCGAAGATCAATACAGACATTGTCCAATTGGCTTCACAGAGAAGTTAACACAAGCAAGACCCATGTCATCTACCGGACATATGCTCCTGTGCATTTCAGGTACGTGTAATCATTCACTTAGCAGCAATCACATCCATCTGTTTCCTTGCTCAAGAATCATTTGACAGTGTTTGAGAATTGAGAATCTTTATGTTCTTCATGTTCCAAAGGGAATCATATGACTGAAAAGTGCTTGGAGCCTTGAACAGCATTCATATCTATCAAAATAAATTATTAAGATGTTTTTTTCCAGTGAATATGTTAAACTGTCTCTTTAACCAGGAGCATATATATATTCTGCAGAGGTGGTGACTGGAAGACTGGTGGGAGCTGTCACTTGGAAACTCTTCCAGATTTGATGCCACCTAACTCTCTGGAAGAATGGGCTGACCTGCTTAATCCTGTGAATGATGTTCTAGGGAACAGTCTGAGACCCAACCTTTCTGGATTAGATATGCTGAACATGACGCGGATGACAGCTCAGCGGAAAGATGGTCACCTCTCAGTGTACCTAAGCCCTTCAGGACCTGTCCCTCGCTACAAACAGGATTGCAGCCACTGGTGCCTGCCTGGTGTCCCGGATACCTGGAATGAGCTTCTCTACGCCCTCGTCATGAAGAGAGATGTGAAGATGGATCAGAATGTTTCATTTGCTGGCACTATAACACTGAACACTGGGTGATAATGGGTTAATGACGATCTACTAGATGCTCCCTGTCTGAAGTCTGAAGATGGAGGTGGTGAGGTAATAGGTAAATCCAACAGCTGGTCATGGCAAACGAAGTCATCCATGGGGAATGACACCGTTGATTGATCACATGCCAATGACAGTAGCTAGGATGCCAGAATGGCGAAACACAGTTTTGGATAGTGGGTGTCAGTTCGCAGGAGGCTCCAGCACCCTGCCTTGTCTGTACATGTTGAGGTCGGTGAAGAGCGGAGCACCTCTTCAGCTCTGAGGGAAATCTGTATGTTTCATGCAGAGGTTATTAGTGTTAGCGGTGGCGATCATGGCTAGCTAGGGGTGGCTTTAGTGAAGATGTAAATGTATAGCGGCGGCGGCAAAATTGGCAATGGTTTTTAACTGAATCTCGCTGCATGTGATTCCAGAATCCGTGAGCTGTAATATTTTCCTCCATTGCTCGCCCTGCATGGCTGTCTCTATTCTGTGCCAGAGGCGTGTGATGCATAATAAAAGCAGATGGAGTTTTTATTTTTAAATAGTCCTTTTAAATCTAATATTTTAATAATAACTTGTGGCAAACTAAATTTTCAGAAACTAGCCCTTTTGGTCGTGCCAAGCCTTTTGGCGCGACTCCCCGTTGAGTCGCGCCAAATGCAATGGCGCGACGAAGCTGCCATGTAGGCAACTCGGCCACGGTGGCCGCTGATGTGTCAATTGAGTCGCGCCGGATAAACATACCAAAACATCAACTTGATGTCCTTCTATATTGAAACACATAACGTGTACTAATACTTTTGTATAGGTTGGAGGTTCAATGGTTTGAAAAAATCAAAAATACCAAGCTCCTAAACATCATTAGTGATTATTATGTGAAATAATAGGAAAATTTGGCCAAGTATTCTATTTAATTTTATGGTGGATCTAACTTTTTTGGGAACCAAATATTTGAATTTGATTGGTAAGTCAATGTTTACTTTCGAAAAAGATCATATATTCAAATAAAAAATTTGGATGCATCGTGTCAGGTGTGTGATAGTGTCTACGTGTCCTCTACTGGACGTACAATCCACAAAAAGGTCAGTTGAAACTTCCACGTTGAGCAACAACGAATGAGAGGCGCCAAGCATCCATGCGTTGTGTTGTGTCGTGTCAGTGGTTCATCAAGGTTATAACGATAACGGATCCCCTGGTCTTAAACCCTTCCAGGTTTGGAAGTTATGTCCTACCTAGTCATTGAATTTCACTACCAAAAAATTCATCATCCGCCCTGCCTATATGCCTCGGTAGCACTCAAGAACCGGTGCTAATACAACATTAGCACCGGACGTAAAATTGAAGTACCCAAACATACCAAAACATCAACTTGATGTCCTTCTATATTGAAACACATAACGTGTACTAATACTTTTGTATAGGTTGGAGGTTCAATGGTTTGAAAAAATCAAAAATACCAAGCTCCTAAACATCATTAGTGATTATTATGTGAAATAATAGGAAAATTTGGCCAAGTATTCTATTTAATTTTATGGTGGATCTAACTTTTTTGGGAACCAAATATTTGAATTTGATTGGTAAGTCAATGTTTACTTTCGAAAAAGATCATATATTCAAATAAAAAATTTGGATGCATCGTGTCAGGTGTGTGATAGTGTCTACGTGTCCTAAAGGTCAAATATAAAATTTTAAACAACAAGTTATACCGTTCTTAGCCTTTTTCTTGAAAATTCCTAAGTCCCGAAAACAGTGATGCTTATTCAAATTTGAGTCAAAATTTAAAAATGATTTTTATATCAATTTTGGACTAGATAATTAAAATTGGAAAGTAGGATCTTTGGTGAATATTTTGGACTAGTCCCACTTCATAAAAATAGGTTTTTTAATATTTATAATGAAGCATCAAGTTTGAATCTGTAATTGATGTGCAGCTGAGTCGCGCCAGAGACTGTGGCGCGACTCAACACTGAGTCGCGCCGGAGGCTCCGGCGCGACTCAGTTGACACATCAGCGGCCACCGTGGCCGAGTTGCCTACATGGCGGCTTCGTCGCGCCATTGCATGTGGCGCGACTCAACGGGGAGTCGCGCCAAAAGTCCTGGCGCGATCAAAAGGGCTAGTTTTTGAAAATTTAGTTTGTCACGGGTTATTATTAAAATATTAGATTTAAAAGGACTATTTAAAAATAAATCCTCGAGCAGATGACGGACGGCTCGTTGTGAATGTGTGTGATGGACGACGAGCGCTGCTAGTTGTCAGCTGGGACTGGGGCCAAGAGACCATCGAAGCCCAAGAACTATTAGTGGGCTCTTTGGCCCAAGAACTGTAAGGGCCCACCTCCTCTCCCTCTTCCTCCTCTGCTGCGCTCCCCAAAAGCCATCCATCCATGGTTGAATTCTACGGAGTACAGTAACTCGTCACAAGAGTCCGGCGCGGCTCACTGAATTGGATCCGTGGTGGGTGGATTTGATCCCACTTTGATTTGAATTGAATACTCTGCACTGCTGCACGCCAGCCTAGAAGCTTCCGCCGGCCGGCCGTCTCCCGCCTCGCCCCACCGGACACCCACAGCGATGGCGGTCGTCGAAGAAGATGCGGCGCCTGCAGCCGCCGCCGCTTCCGATCCGGCCACAGGTGAGTTCCCTCCTTGCTCGTGCGCACTATCTCCCCGCCTATCCCTCGCCCCCACACGTCCTCTCGTCGGTATCGGTGGCTTGCTGGCTCACTCCCTCGAGCTGGGGCTCTTTGAGTCTTTGTTTTGGATATTTGTTGCGCTTTCTGTTTAGATTTGGAAGATTAGAACAAGTCGGGCGCTACGTTAAGACGAGGCAGTATCGAATTCTGTAGTTCACTGAATTTTCCTGAATTGTTTTTTTCTGAAACGAATTATCCTGAATTGTAATGTGGCTAGAGAATAAAATTTGGAGTTTGTATCAAGACGGAGAGTAATTCTGAATGCTCATCTCTGTTTTCCCCCTGGTTCTTGACTTGTTGTTTTCTGATTCTCAGGCTCCTGTGACAATGAGATAACAGTGGAAGAGGCTTCTTTTGTGCATACTGAACCTCCCCAGGATGGCAGTGCCCCACCCGTGGTTTCCTCTGATATGGAAGTCCTCCATGATAAAGTTAAGAAACAAGTCATCAAAGAAGGCCATGGACAGAGACCCTTAAAGTTTGCGACATGCTTTGGTGAGTAATTGGCATAAATGGTTCCTTTCCAGAGCTTGGGATGTTGGTCTCTACTCTCTAGATAAGACTAGTATGTTGCACATGCCTTATGTTCGCCACGACAATCATACCCTGTATGTGTTTGTTACATGTTCGTCAACTTTATTCTCTTGCCCATGATTGTGATCATGAGATGCTAATGGCCTTGCTTGCTTTCAATGGCATAACAGTTTATAGCTGCAATGGAACATTTGTAAGCAAATTCCTCTTTTTGTCTAGAGATAGGCTGCTTTCTCACCACAAACACACTAGATACTAGAGTTCTTGTTAATTCATAATAATTGTGCCTTGATGCTACTCTTTTGCATTCATTGAGTACTAATATCTTTTGCTGGTACCTATGTTTGTTGCTCTAATGCTGATGTTAATTTTCAAACATCAGGTTTCACCATTTCTCTATTTATAAAAAAGTGACCCACATCTCCTTTTCTGTTCATTGAGTACGAGCACCTATTGGATTTTTTGGGTCTAATGATATGTCAATTTTCAAAAGTTCAGATTTGATCCCTTATTTTTGTCGAAAATTGCTTAATTCTGCCATCACAAATTAACTTAATTATCTTTTTTGCTATCGGGAGGAAGCATGCACATGTATTTTGATTTTTTATTTTCTAAATCTCATGTTGCAGTGCACTACAGAGCATGGGTTCAAGGTTCATCTCATAAATTTGAGGATACGTGGCAAGAACAGCATCCGATTGAACTAGTACTTGGAAAAGGTGCCACAAAAGTCAGTTCACTTATTTTATACTCAATTTTGCTCAGTTACATGCATTTCATTCATCAACTCCATAAAGTCAAACAGCTTACTTTGCATGCTATTATGGTTTTCTCGTGCAATGATGATGCCTCTTAATGAGGATCTGAATAGCCAGTTATCTGGCCAGTAACTTATCATCCTGTTATTAACGGTTTAATGTGTTAGTGAGATGAAAGGGTGAGATATGCACTACTCAGTTCTTTTTTTTTGCGGGTATGCATTACTCAGTTCTGATTTGTACCTTTTATGTTACATTGCTCAGCAAGCCTACATGCACTGGGTAATAGCCTGAGAATTATATGGGCACCATCAGTAGTACAACAGAGTTTATCAATGATAATCGCCTATGGAGTAATTTTTAAAGCTTTTTACTCATCAACAGAGAAAAAGGAAATGTCTGGTTTAGGCATTGGTGTTGGCAACATGAGGAGTGGGGAGCGTGCATTGTTGCATGTTGGTTGGGAGCTAGGCTATGGAAAAGAAGGAAGCTTTTCATTCCCAAATGTCCCTCCAATGGCAGACCTTATTTATGAAGTTGAACTAATTGGATTTGATGATATCAAAGAGGTAAATAAACAAAGTTCTACCACCTTCACCCTGCATAATTCTTTAATCATTATTTTTGAAGAGTAGGCTGAGATTGTTCGTATTGGTTAGCACTACTTGCTTTTCTCAAGTTGGGAACTTTCAAACCATGATAAATTGTGAATCAGGGGAAAGCCCGAAGTGACATGACAGTTGAGGAGAGGATCGCAGCTGCAGACAGGAGAAAGATTGAGGGCAATGAATATTTCAAAGAAAAGAAGCTTGAGGAGGCCATGCAACAATATGAAATGGTTAGTGGCATGCTTTACTTTTGGCATGCTTATAGTTATTGTGGTTTTCTGATTTCAGTCCTCTACTTTGTTCCCTTTTACAGGCTATTGCGTACATGGGAGATGATTTCATGTTTCAATTGTTTGGGAAGTACAGAGACATGGCCTTGGCTGTGAAAAATCCATGTCATCTCAACATGGCTGCATGCCTTATCAAACTAAATAGATTCAATGAAGCTATTGCGCAGTGTAGCATCGTAAGTTATTCTAATACGCTCATGAGATCACTCAGTCGTCAATGATTTAAATTCATGACTGCATTTTTCTAGTTTGTATAGACCTTCATATAAATTATACATGATTTTATGCTTTTGTGATGAAGATGTTAGGCATAGAATTTCAGCCGGTTGGTTGAAATGGCGTCAAGCTTCTGGTGTCCTCTGTGACAAGAGGGTACCACAAAAGCTAAAAGGTAAGTTCTATAGGACGGCGATTCGCCCGGCGATGCTATACGGTGCTGAATGTTGGCCTACTAAAAGGCGACATATACAACAACTGAGTGTAGCAGAGATGCGTATGTTGCGTTGGTTTTGTGGTCACACAAGAAGGGATAGGATACAGAATGAAGATATTCGAGATAGAGTCGGAGTGGCACCAATTGAGGAGAAATTGACGCAACATCGGTTGAGATGGTTCGGACATGTCCAACGGAGGCCTCCTGAGGCGCCGGTGCGTAGTGGGGTTCTACAGCGGGCCAATAATGTTAAGAGAGGTAGAGGGCGACCCAAACTAACTTGGGACGAGTCGGTTATTAGAGACCTTAAAGAGTGGAATATCTCTAAGGATTTAGCTATGGATAGGAGCGCTTGGAGACTAGCAATTAATGTGCCTGAGCCGTGATCTTTGCTTTCTTTTCTGCTTTCCTCTAACTCTTTTTCTGTTTTTTTTGACCTTTTGGGTTTCACCTCTAGCCTACCCCAACTAGCTTGGGATACAATGTTGTGTGATGGCCAACCTCGGAGCCAAAGTTCATGCCTTTTATCCTAGTGAAATAATACAATTTCCACATTTTAGATCATGTTAGTAATAATACTCACTTGTGCTCTAGGTTTCATTCTACTTCTGTAAAGCTAACTAGGATAGCATACAAGATAATTTTACCTGATGATAAACGCTTAAATGCACTAACTGATATCCCATGTAAAAAAAACAGATAGTTTCAGCCGTGTAACGATCTCTCTCGCTCGTCCGTTAAGCCACGTCACCCATTCAATCCTGGCCATCTGATGATAAAAAATCGTGCGAGGTGTTGCAGAACTGTACGTGTAAACGGGATGCTCATCTCAGAGCTCGCCCCGACCTGACCTCTCCTACTCCTGCTCCGCCCGCCTCCACCCACCTCCTCTGCTCTGCTAGGGTTTGTGACGCGAGCACTTGAAGATTCGCGAAACCCAGCGTGATCGACACGCGGCGATGGCCACCGTCCAACCCCAATCGCCGGCGGGCCCCACACCCCCTCCCCCGCAGGAGGTGCCGCACGGCGAAGCCCCCGACCAGCCCGCCGCCTCCGGCAAGCCCCCCGCCGCGGCGGGGCCTGGCGCCGGGGGTGGCGAGATCGCCGCGCTCGACAAGCAGCTCGCCGTCGGCGGCGGCGGCGGCGGCGGGGGCGAGGAGAGGAAACCGGGTGGAGGCGCTAGCGCCGGCGCAGGCGGAGGAGGGAAGCTGGTGGCGGAGGCCATGCGCAAGTACGCCGCGCCGAGGTCGTCGCGGTTCCACGGCGTCACGAGGTGCGGGCTGGCGATTCTGGGGAACAGGGTGCCTCTCGTTGTGCTTTGGATTGATTAGGTTGTTCGCTGCTGCTCTGGCCGCAGGCTCAAGTGGAGCGGCAAGTACGAGGCGCACCTCTGGGACAACACCAGACAGGTCGAGGGCCGCAAGCGCAAGGGCAAGCACGGTATGCACGCTACCAACCTCAACTCCGAGCTCTAGCTCGCCGTAAAATCTTCTGAATGTTTCAACCATTGTTATATATATAAGATGAAATCACCAGCTGTTCAATCAGATGTGTCAATGTGCAAAGGCATTTCCTTTGGCAATTAGTGGGACATGTACTAAACGGCAGGATCAGTTATCCAGATTACATTTCTTTTTGCTTTTTGAGTACCTATGTATGGGTGCATCAGATGCGCCATCAATCTTGTATTAATGAATGGATTATTGAGTTTCTTTTTTATTTATCTTTCAAATAGGATATAGCACCACAAAACTTGTGCTTTATATTGTGCTCAAAGTTTTTAGCCAGAAATGTTATTAGCCAGCCTATAAGGTGTAAATAGGTCACAGTTCAAGCTGAATTTGATGCTTAAAAATGCACTAGATTTATGATATCAGCTATGCCGATGTATGCTCTGGATGAAGAGTCATTCTCCTAATAGCTTACATGTCCAGTCTCATCCTTAATTCTCCAGTACTCCTAAGCTGATCCTTCATTTATTGTGCATGGGACCTGGTTTCTACTCTTGGCTGCTGTTGTGGTCTTCAGTGTACTTAGGTGAGCAGTATTACTCATGGAAGTGGCTTCTTTGGAAAACAAAACTCCTCAAGTTTTAACTTCTTTCCTGGCATTACAGGCAGCTATGTTACTGAAGAGCAGGCTGCAAGGGCACATGATTTGGCAGCCCTTAAATATTGGGGCATAGGTCCAAACACCAAACTGAACTTCAATGTAAGAATTGAGTGTTGCTTAGTGCATACCGATATGTTTAGGAACTAGCGTATCTTGTTCAAGAACTGGGAAAGTAAATTGCATTAATATGCTTTTAGTTGTTATCAGACTTCTGACTATGAGAAAGAAATCGAGATCATGAAGACCATGTCTCAAGATGAGTTTGTAGCCTACATAAGGAGGTCAGTGGTACATTCAAAAGTTTATATTATAGTAGTACCTATATGCTGTGATTGTTTCTTTATCGTCATGGTTTATTATTATAGGCAAAGCAGTTGTTTCTCAAGAGGTACTTCATCATACCGGGGTGTAACCAGGTGCTGTTCCTTCTTTGCTAAATGAGTTAATGACCATTTGGTTTCCTTTGACTGGTGCAAAAAATTATATGTTGTGCTTGATTAGGAAAGTTTAAATTGTCCCTTGCAATTTTGCAGCTTTCTCTAATAACTTTTTTACCAACAGAAGGAAAGACGGTAAATGGCAAGCTCGAATTGGTAGGATTGGTGAGAGTAGAGACACCAAAGATATTTACCTTGGGACTTTCGGTGAGCATAGTTTTCAACCTTGTTGAACTTCCAAAGCTTTTCTGAATGATAGTCACTAGGGACTACAAGCCTGTTTCTGTCAACTACAAAGCTAGTGAATACCCTTTATTCATATTTGATGCGCAATTATTCTTAGTTCAAATTGGCTTGCAGAAACTGAACAAGAGGCAGCAGAAGCTTATGACATAGCAGCAATTGAGCTTCGTGGTGTTCATGCTGTTACCAATTTTGACATTAGTAACTATTGTGAAGATGGTTTGAGAAAACTAGAAGGTCCGTCAGAAGTGGCGAAGCTGGAAGGTCCATCGGAGGTCGTGAAGCTCGCTGGACAATAGACACTAGAATAGCAACATGTACATTATTTTTCCATTTGATTTACTTTGTCATAATATTTTGCCCTCCTTTTTGTATTCATGTTACATTTTTTCCCCTTTTGTGAGTTTTCATCGTGCCTTGTTGTGAAAGCCAGTATTTACAGGCTCTGAAGGACAATGTGATGTTGTATTCTAGCCTCAACAAAATGTCTTACTAACCTTTGGTGTGCTTACGTGCTGTTTTATTTTTATCATGTGCGTACATGCTGTTACTTGCAGTGCTGTTCTGATATAAGCATTGGTACTTTGAAAATGTTGTACCATGTACAACATAAATACATAATATACAAGCTCCAGTGTTCTGAGTTTTTCAACAACAACAACAACAACATAGCCTTTTGTCCCAAGCTAGTTGGGGTAGGCTAGAGGTGAAACCCAAAAGGTCAAAAAAAAACAGAAAAAGAGTTAGAGCAAAGCAGAAAAGAAAGCAAAGATCACGGCTCAGGCACACTAATAGTGATAAAATAGTATAAAGACTATTTTAATTGTTTGATATATTGATTTCAAGTGGTGAACCGTTGTTAACCATTGGTCATAAGTAGGTTCTCAAAGGACCCCTATCTGTTCTAAGTTTATAGTTACGTTCTCATTCTCAATGCTGCTAAAAAGAATTATGAGTTCAGTTGCCTGCTGTTCTTGATTGCTTGGTTACTGTCACAACAGAACTACAATCTTGTTCGAGAAATTGATCTTGTATACATTTTTTCGTTGATTGCTTTGCACTCTGGTTCCAAAATACAAGAAATGTACCACTTACAACCTCTGTTTGATTCTTTGATCATGTGAGTAAAACTTTTACCGACATATTTGTGTCTCTTTTGAGATTGACAATGAAGTGGATGCGGTAAAGAGTCACCGATACTATTTCTCCTCTTAGAATTGTACTTGGCCTGTGGCACGTTTGGATATTTGGAATACTTCTTCTGTAAATTGATTTGTTCTTTTTCAGCATCTGTGTTTTCTAATTGGCACGATAGTCTTCAGCATCTATAGTAACATGTATTCTATTTGATGATGTATTTAGGTTGAATCTAGTACTGATCCAGCAGAAATCTGCTCAAGATTGAGTGCAGCTGGTGTGAGCTGCATAGACCATCTGATTGAAATGTTACCCAAGTTTTATAAGGTACTTTACCAAACTTAAAACGCCACTTTTGACTGGAGGAACACCACTGGAGCTTGTAAGTTGCAACTGGATTTTGTTCCATAAAAACTCAGAACACTTCCCTCGACGGGTGCGAAGGGCAAGGAAGCTAGCCGAGCCAACTAGGTTTCGGGTGGGTAGTTGGAACGTAGGGTCTCTAACGGGTAAGTTACGAGAGATAGCCGAGGTAGCAATTAGGAGGCGTGTAAAATATTCTATGCGTTCAGGAGACTAAATGAAAGGGCCAGAAGGCGAGGGAAGTAGAGGGTACTGGCTCCAAGCTTTGGTATACGGGGGCAACTTCGGGAAGGAATGGTGTAGGCATCTTGATCGATAAGAGCCTTAAGAATGGAGTTGTTGATGTTAGGAGGCAAGGCGATCGAATTATCCTAGTTCGGTTGGTAGTGGAATAAGCTAAAGTCTCCTATGGTGACAAGGTCACCTGTGGTGACAGGATCTCCCATGATGAGGTTGGTTGTCTCTCCTGTTGTGATGGGGCCAAGGTTGCCGGCAATACACAACTTGCGAAGCTCTCCAGCAGTACACAGCCCGCGAAGCTCTCCAGTAGTACACAGCCCACGAAGCTCTCCGACAATAGAGAGGTCTCCTTGCCCCACTGCATCACCATTACCTTCCTTTGATCAACAAACTAGACCAACAAATGATCTTGGTAATTACAAAGAACCCTTTTCTGTGCTCATTTCTGTTGTAGATTGCCTCATGTCATGTACAAATGGTAGAAGCATCTTTTTGAGAAGTATGTTGCATGAGATATATACTGATATTTCTCTTACGTCAATGCTTAGGCTACACTTCTACCCAAATTCAACCACGTAAATTGAGATCTGACATATGGAAGGACATGGATCCTA
The DNA here is from genome assembly GCA_900205405.1 of Echinochloa crus-galli. Classification (NCBI taxonomy): domain Eukaryota; kingdom Viridiplantae; phylum Streptophyta; class Magnoliopsida; order Poales; family Poaceae; genus Echinochloa; species Echinochloa crus-galli. Next base: position 517,414 of record OAMR01000430.1, on the reverse strand, counting down.
TTTATCATGCTGGAAAACTTCTCCAAGCCCGATGTCAGCACTGCAATGAGGTATTTCCTGCTGCACGCAATTCAGGAAACAATCATATTCGTAGGCATCTGGGTGTATGTGAACCAAGACTTAGAATGCATGATATGGTTGATCAGTTGCAATCCTCAGTACTCTCAACAGAGACAGCTATTCTAAGCATATGGAAATTTGATCATAAAATCACACGGTGTGAGCTAGTTAGACTTATATGTCTTCATGAGCTACCTTTCTCCTTTGTTGAATATGATGGATTCCGTAGCCACTCACTCAGCTTGAACCCACTCGCTGAATTGATTTCTAGGACAACAATAAAAGAAAACTGTATGGAGGCTTATAAAAATCAGAGATCATCATTGAGGGATTTTTTTGTGAGTTGCAATTGTAAATTTTCGTTAACAGCTGATCTCTGGACATCTAATCAAAACATGGGCTATATGGTTGTCACTTGCCACTACATTGATAATGATTGGAGGGTTCAGAAAAGGATTATAAGATTTTGCGTGGTTAATACACCACACGATGGATTTAATCTATATAATGTAATGATGAAGACTATTCGATATTATGAAATCGAAGACAAGCTGTTTAGCATTACATTGGATAATGCTAGTGCTAACAAAACAATGATAGATCTC
>OAMR01000430.1:457020-515556 GCA_900205405.1 Echinochloa crus-galli | reverse complement strand
ACCCTGCATTTCTAAACATATGGGATACGATATACCATTACAATAGCTTTACCTTGATCAAAACAAGAAATAAAAGGATAAGGAATTTATCGTACGGGATAACATACCACTACAATCTTTTTTGAAACATAATGACAACTAGAATAAGGAATTATAATATGCTTTAATTTTCTGTTAGTTCTGAATTTATTTAATTACGACTTAGCTATTTTGTAGTAGAACAATATCGTGCACCAGAATTTCAGATTATTTTTTGAAACAGAAGAGTTTCAGTGTACTGTGTACATAAGTGAAGTTTGGCAAAAGCGAATTCTTGCGTGGGCCCTTCCCTTGCTGGCGAGGGCCGCCAGCACAACAGACGACTTGCGTGGGCGTTGCATTATTCCCACCCTTTTCCAGCCGCCGACCAACGCACGCACGCGCGCACCAGCGCCGCGCCATGGACGCCGTCGCGTTCCCGCCCCCCCCGCACCCTTCCTCGACGACGACTTCGATTTCGGCGACTTCGCCTTCGCCTCCGCTCCTGCGCCGCAGCCGCCCCTCGCTGATCCCCGACCGCCCACCTTCGCGGCCTTCGACGACGATTGGGGCGACTTCGTGGCGAGCGATCTCGGATCCAACGCCGACGCCTCCGCCCCGCCCACCCCTCCGACCGCTTCCTCCTCCTGGGAGAAGCCGCGGGGCCCGCTTCCTCTCTCCCTGTTCGGCGCCGACGACGACCAGGAGGAGGAAGGGCCGGCCGAGCCGCCGCCGGCCACCGCGCACCAGCGCGCCACGTCCTTCACCACCGACGGATCGAGGCCAGCGGATCTGAAGGACCTCATCGCTGGCCTCTACGGATCTCAGCCTGCCCCCGCCCCCGACGCTGTGGATGCGGGCCCGCAAGAGGACGCGAAGGAGGACGAAGGGTTCGGTGACGATGATTGGGAATTCACGGCGGCGACGGCGGAACCTGCCGATCAGGATGGAGGCGGACGAGCGCCTGGGGATGGGATTGGAAAGATTGAGGTGAGCGTGGCACACTCTGATGCATTCCCCCACTCCTGTGTTTCGTTTTGCTGTCATTTCCGAATTTTCATGAGATGTGCAAACTTCAATAAGGCTGTTGTAAAATGAACGGTGGGCTACTGGGCTGATATGAGTTATGACTTATGAGCAACCCGGTTGCTGGGGTAGGAGATGGTAGGATTATCAATTGCATTCTTCCAAATTTGAAGCTTAAAGGTGGCCTACTTTAGTAAATCCCTGAGCTGAACTTGTTGGTATTGCAACACCTCTGTGGTATCCAAAAAAGTGAACTATATTATTGTCATACTTACTATTAAAGTAGAACTACTTTGCAAAGTCTAGTATTTGAGTGTGACCACTCTTCCTGGTCGGAATCGGTACTGCTACTGCCCATTTGTGGTATATAATGCAAAGGCGATTATTTGAGTGTGAAACTCTGAGCGAAAGTCTGAAACACCATTCACATAAATGGCAGTTGTGGGTATATGATAGCAATTCAGTGTCAATGGTATTTATACTAAAACAGGATCACACTCATGCTTTCCACAAGCTGTCATATACATTTTACAGAAGATAATTCTACTGAACCACAGCATTCCAACCCTGTCACCAGTTGTTAATCTGGCTATGGGTTCTTTTCCATTCATTGATCCCAATGTTGTTCATCTCTTTCAGGATATAACAAAATCATTGAGTACCGATACCGACCAGGAAGTGTGGTCATCATTTGCCAATCTTGATGAAAAATTGAACCATGTTCATCAAACTACTGATAATACCGGGACTCACAAGTCCGCAGGAGAATGTGTGAAGGCTTCCAGTTACTCTCCAGCTAATAATTCAGCCATGCTCAACATGTACAAAGAAAGCGAATGGGTTGATGCTATTCACATTGCACAAAGCTCTGCAGAAAGTGTGCAGGGTCCATCTGATTTGTTTTCTAATAATGAAATGGTGAGCATTCATTGTATTCAAGTTATCCGCTGACACAATTTTATTTTGTTTTTCTTTTGATGTACACTAATGACCAGTGATCAGAACTCTTCACCTAAAACAGATGAAAACCATTCCGGTAGATCAACAAGTGGTTGCATTTTGATTGACTTCTACAATAAGCTGAGAGAAGAGTCCTTGGCAGTAATATCCCGGCATGTGAAGGATCTTAAGGTTGGTGATTAGTCAATGCATTTATAAATGACGTTATTGATATATTTTGTTGTTTCATAGTTTAGTAACTTAGGATATGCATTCAGGAAGGACAGAAAGTACTCTCTGATGGAAACCAGAAGGCAACAGCAATCGGAAGGGAGATTCAGGTATGTTCTCATTATCTGTGGTTATAAATGAGCTTTGCCTTGTGAATATATTGAAGATTGCCCTGAACATAACTTCTTTGTATTTTCTTATGCTAATGTGCATCAGCTCAAGGACTTCAAATCATTGTTTCTAATGTGTTTTCCTCAACCTCCAGGAAATATATGACAAACTAAAAGGTTCTTCACTGCCCAAAGGCTTCTGCACAGAGGAACATCCTTTGAGGGATGTATATATCACAGAACTGCTTAACTGTGTCAAAGAGGAACAACTGAAGGATTTTGAACAAGAGTATTGTTTAGCGGAAAAGATAGCACGGGTAGGTATCATCGTCTATGTTATGTAAGTTCCTGATCATTATCAACGTTGTAATAGGAACTTCCCCTACTGTTGGCAGTCCAAAAATCACATAAATTTACCTTCTTGTAAATTGCTTTCTGAACCATCTTTTTTTTTCTTTCCCAGTTTGGCATCATGATGTTGTCTTAATGTCACTGTTTAACTTTATCATGAGTAATCCCTTTTGGTAAACTGACTCTTGAAAATTTTCATAAGAGAGTTTTTGTTCTCTACAACATGCAGTTTGTGCAGTCAATCTTGCAACTTACCTTCTGCTTCTCATTCACACACTGAACATTTTCCGTGTGACACCTAATTACAGGCAATGGAAGACAAGAGTGTGGCAGTTGAACTTTACAAGCACAGTGTTTCCACCCTTCGTACATTGGAACTAGCATCCAAAGAGGAGCAGGGTGATTATGTCGGTTCATGGTACCGTATGCTCCTGCCCTGTGCCCAAGAACTGCAGCATGGTGCCGCACTTTGGCAAGAATATTGTCATGCAAATGTCTGTGACGGAGTGATTTCTGAAGGTACAGATATCTTGCACAACCAGCAAAGCTTTGAACATTTGTTTTTGAATGATCATTTTATCTTCACAATGGAAGTCAACTAAAACCTGTCATCTATGTTGATTTCACAGGTGGTGATTACTTTATTGCTCTTGGGGAGATATATAGAGTTGCACAGATTTTATATTTCTCCTTGCAGTGTTTCAAGCCTACCGTCTTGGTGCAGCGGTAGAGCCTACCGTCTGTAACCGGAAGGTCCCGGGTTCAAGCCCCAGCCTCTGCATATTTATGCGGGTAAGGTTTGGGCGCTATTACAACCCTTCCCCAGACCCCGCACGGTGCGGGAAGCCTACGGCACTGGGTACGCCCTTGCAGTGTTTCAAGCCTTGGGTCCTGGCAGATCCTGGAATGTTGAGGAAAATGCTGGCTTGTTTGGACAGATGCAGTAATGCTTGGACAAGTTGTTTAGAGACAGCTCTTAAAAGGGTTGCCGACAGTGATCGCTTAGATGCATCTGTGGCTAAAGCTCTTATGGAGTCCATCAATAATATTAATGAACTTGAATTGTCCAGTCTCCAATATTTTCTTCCCACTACAGAGATGACATGCAGACTAAGCCTCCTGCCACCCGGTATTGTACCAGGTAAACTTGTGCTGCAGTTCAACTATTACCAGAATGAGAGTTTCTGGCTGTCTGGTTCTCTTTTCAACTGATCCACTAATTACTCCGATTGCTTTCCTGTAGGAATGAAGTTGATCACGTGGAATGGTGATCGCTATTTTATTAAAGTTGCAAATTTGTGGGCAAATCGGATATCTTCTTATCCTCCCCAGCTGTCATGCACTCCTATTTTCCAGATGAACAACACGGCAACACCTGCCCATCATACTGAATAGCCCGTCAAACTAGTGACCTATTCTGATGGAAGCATCAGAAGCTTGTAGAGTAAAAATTATTCATTAAGTTGCCCTTGGCACAATAGAGTGGGAAAGTGCCCATCCAATTTACTGGTTATTTTCTTGTACAAATTGTGTTTTCTTTAACGCCATTCTTTCTGTAGTGCCTAATAACGGCACCAGTATAGCAAGTTAAAAGGATATGTGGAGTTTCAGCCATTGTTGTGTAAACATTGTAAAGACTAGACTGTAAGTGTGAGGCAAGACATTTTAAGTGCTCAAGAAGCAAAATGAATATTATCAGCATTGAGAAATTGGAGTGCAAGGAGAGGAAGGTGTGTCAACTGTTTTGCTATTGAGAAATTGGGAATACAGTGACAGAAGCTGTGTCAACTATTTTGCTATATCAACTCAGGTGTTTCAGGTTTATTGTGAACTTTGTTTTGCTGAATCAGTCTCAGCGTCGATTCAGTGGCTTGCTGAAAACAGTACAGCATTGATTCATAATGGCCGCCACTGGTCAACTACAACACACATCTTATAGAGATCCCGTGCAGGTTCGAGAAAAAACTTTTTAAACACTGACAGAATGGTTCATGCAAATGTAAGAAACAGATCAATATACCGAATTGATCAGTGATGAGCAGCAAAATGACATGTCTCGAAGGGAAAATAGGCTCAGGTCAAACAATAGCGGGATAAAGGCTACAGTATAATTTCGTTGTTTCATCTGCCCATTTAGGTGGTATAATCTGACAACTTCCGATCTGTATCGTAGATTTAAACTGCAAAGCAAATCATATGATGATACCATAGGAAAAAACTGCTGATTTTGCAATATATGATTATACATAGGCAACCAGTTTTCGGACTGGGCAAAAATCGGCAAAATATATGCCCCCTAGTAGTAATGAATCGGCAAAACATGCGTCCAGTCATCCAGCTCAATGATCTTCACAATTAATGAATCTCCCTCTTTCTGTCAAACTACACGGTCGTGGGACTTGATCACACCAGAGGCTTTGCCGTGGTCAAGAGCAACCTTCAGGACTGACTCATTTGTAGCGCTGGTAGACTCAGCCTGAAAAACAAAACGAAGATTGATTGATATTGAGTAACCAGAAAATCGGGAAACCATTCATATCAGTTTCCAGAAAGTATAAAACTTCACAGGACATCTTATTACCATAGATAAACTGGGAAAAACTACTACTCCCTTAATACAAGGAATAACAATAAGCATGTGCTAGAAGTCTGTAGAATCAATCCCACACCCCAATGATAGGGTTCATGTGTTTTGCAAATGAGCAAATCCAACAGTATGTGTTGTTAAATTCCTGAACTAACAGAGGAAATGTTAACTTACTGGATGCCGTGGATCAGCAAGCATCGGAAAGAGGCCTCTAACTATGAGTCATTGTCTTGCCTGCAAGAAACCATACAATAAATGACTTACATAATGCCAAATATCAGCACGGGCCTTTCTTCTCAAATAAAAGGAGTCAAGGGCTCAGGGCTCTTAATTATTGTTTCAAAGAAAAAATGCCATGAAAGGAATATATCGCATCTTCTGCATGTCTTGAAAAATAAATCCATAATATAATTAGTTAGTTACCTGCCGCACATCTTCTGCATGTCTTGTGTAGGACAGAGAGAAAATCAATCTTATTTGGAGCACCCCATTTTCTGATAACATGCAAGCAGTTCATGACGATGATAAGTCATAGGATGTGCAGGCTGCAACTTCACCACAATTCTAGTTCCGACCCAAAAATTTTCATATTTTAAAAATGTGAAAAGAAGGAATAGACATAAAAGCAACAGGTATGGAAGGAATAAATCTCGATTTTGAAAGTAGCTTCTTACATCCTTATCCTCATCTGAAAACGTTCGTAAGTCAATATGAATCTGGGAGCAATGCAGTCTGAACAGTGACCCAGCCAAGGTAGCTGTGTTCTTGATTACCCTTTGTGTAGATCACTAGATCCAACTTGAGCCCATATCTTTCTTTGCACTACTGTCATTCAAATACTTCCGTGTCAACATGGCATTCTTCCAGTTTCCACTGGCAGCATATACATCAGAAAGCAATGCATGGTTCCCTCCATTTCCTGGTTCAAGTTTGAAAAGCTGTTCAGCTGCTAGTCTGGCTAATCCAATATTCCTGTACTTACGGCATGATCCAAGCAAAGATCCCCACATAGAAGTAGTTGGCTCAAATGGCATTTGTTGAATCAGTTCCCAAGCTTCATCAATCCTCCCAGATCGTCCCAAAACATCAACCATGCAAGAATAGTGAAGGACATTAGGTTCAACAGTTTGATCAGAAATTAGCAGGGTGAAGTAGCAGCGGGCCTCTTCAACTAAACCAGCATGACCGCACACTGATAATATGGAGAGATAAGTAACTTCATTTGGACATATCCCTGTCTGCTGCATTTTCTCAAAGAGAATCATCGCTTCCCAAAAATTCCCATGCCTAGTAAAACTAGCGATCATTGCATTCCACAGGACGGCATTCTTGTGTTTCATATCAGCAAATACTAGATAGGCTTCCTCAATCTGCCCACACCTTGCATAGACATCCACGAGAGATGATGCCACAAATAAATTACCATAAAAACCATACTTGATAGTAACTGCATGCAGTTGTATTCCTTCAATCATCAAAGCTAAGCTTGCACATGTACTGAGTATAGCAGAAAGAGTGAATTCAGTCAATTGTATTCCGTCCCTTTGTGAACTTTGGAATAAACACAACGCATCTTCATGAAGACCATTTTGCGCGAGTCCTGCGAATAATGTACTCCATGTAACTGCAGTTTTCTCAGTAATTACCTCAAAAACCAAGCAGGCATCATTAATCATATTACACTTTGCATAAACATCAAGAACTGCAGTTCCAACAAAACTATTGGAGTCCAATGCAAGCTTGATGGCAATAGCGTGCAATTGTTTACATTCTATGGTACCAAAGTAGAACTACTTTGCAAAGTCTAGTATTTGAGTGTGACCACTCTTCCTGGTCGGAATCGGTACTGCTACTGCCCATTTGTGGTATATAATGCAAAGGCGATTATTTGAGTGTGAAATACCCAGCTATCATGGTATTCCATGAGACTATGCTTCTGAAAGGCATAGCATCAAAAACATGACGAGCGCAATCATTCCTTCCGCATTTTGTGTATAAGCTGATCAGAATATTGCATGTGATGGTATCAGTTGCAAAACCCAAACGGATGGTTAAACCATGGCAGCCTTTCCCAATCAAGAGGGACCTCCTCTTCGCACACTGTTGCAAAAGTTCATGTAGTGCAAACATGTCAATCAAATTCCTGTCAAACCTAACAAGTCTTTTATCCTTTAGGGCAATTCCATGGTTGATCTTGTTACAAAAGTAGCGAGCACCAAAATGAAATCCCGAGCATACAGCAATAAGAGATTTGGCACACTGATTTATAGCGTGATTGTAAAACCAAATGCCCATCCAAGCAAGCCAGCTGCCCCCAATCTCTCGGTTTTACTTAACCAATTTTCACCAATGAAATTTCTTACTCACAAAAAGGGGGCATTAAAAAGAAAATCGTTTTGATACTTGCCTGTTGCTTAGATTTCATCATATTTTCTGCAGACCGAACTGAGATTTTTCATATTGTTTGTCCACCTTCAAAGAATTATTAGACCATTGCATAGCATGACTGAAAGCAACAGCAAGTTAAGACACTGTAACAACCATGCAATACTCATCACAATTGGTGCATCTTCTGCTAGGAAATTGCATCCTGAGAAATAAGATATATCAGAAAAGGAGCACAAGTTTAAATGAAATTGGAATGATAAAAAATATTGAAATTTCACTAAAAGATATACAATGAATGAAAATAAAACAACAATTGAAAAAACAGACCAGGAACTGAAACAAATGTAGCTTACTGTTTAACACCTGGGGCTGTGCGAGCGAAGTTTAGTATTCCAGTGATAACAACCCCAGGATTCATTTCCTATTTTCCAGTTTTGTGGTTTAGCGCTTTACTCAAATAGAATTAAATTATCACAGAACCACAAATTAGGGAGGGAAGGGCACGTCAACATCATTTGGAATGACAGAACAATAACACCGGAGGAAGAAATGATTTGGTGCAAACATTAATGGTTTTCAAGCTAACTTGACTGGTGACCAGTAATTTAATATGGAGATCGGGCGTCCTCCTTACCTTCACGCGAAGCTACTCGAGGGGACGAAGGAGGATAGGCGGCGCCGGAGCGGGAGATCGACGAGGCGGCCGGAGCTCGGGCGGTGGCGGTGGTGCGAGCTAGGGTTTTGGGGCGCGCGGGGCTTGCGGTTTCGAGCTGGGGTCCGATTCGTGCTCGAGTGCGGTGCGGCCCGGCGGGAGGAGGGGGATGACGGCCGGGCCCCACCTGTCGGTGAGGGAGGGAGAGGGGCAGCGAAAACGCCTTTGGCGCAGGCGCCAACGACGCGCGGGAGCTGGGCCAGCAGCTGAGCGGAGAAATGGGTTGGTGCGGCAGAGAGAGAAGGAAACGGGCCGGGGGGGAGAGAGCTCAGGGGAAAAAACTGGGCTGCTTCTGGGCTCGGCTCAAGAGCGCGCAGCGAACGGGGCCGAGAGATGGAAGGGGAAGAAGTGCACCAAGAGGAAAAGTCAGGGAGCAAAAACGAACTCTAGTAGGAACAACTATTCAAAAGCTGAAACAAAAACAAATCAAATCAAATTTAAATTCCAATATTTAGTGGCAGCAAACAAAACTCAGTGCATCAACAAAAACTTATTTTGACTAAAATTGTTTAATATGATATTTTAATCAATAAAAGGCTAGAAATTCTAGTTATTTCTTAAAAACTTATTTAATAAGCTTTAATAAAATTTAGAAAATTTTAGAAGATCGCTAAAAATTTATTGTGATGAATTTAGATTGTGCCCCCCATAATCCATGAGGATAGCCAGGAATCTTGCCGGCCTTGGTGCATTTCTCTTTTATATCAGTCAACTACAAGAATCGTATCTTATAGAGATCCCGTGTAGGGTCGAGAACAAACTTTTAAAACGCTGACAGAATAGTTCATGCAAATATAAAAAAACAGATCAATATACCGAATTGATCAGAAACAGATGTGATGAGCAGCAAAATGACGTGCCGAAGGGAAAATTGGCTCAGGTCAAACAATAGAGGGATAAAGGCTACAGTATGATTTCGTTGTTTCATCTGCCCATTTAGGTGGTATAATCTGACAACTTCCAAACGGCATCATAGTTTTAAACTGCGAAGCAAATCCTATGATGACACCATAGGAAAAAAATGCTGATTTTGCAAACCTATATGATTATACATAGGCAACAAGTTTTCGGACTGGGCAAAAATCGGCAAAATATGCCCCGTACTAGTAGACATGCGTCTAGTCATCCAGCTCAATGATCTTCACAACTGATGAATCTCCCACTTTCTGGCAAACAACTACACGGTCGTGGGACTTGATCACACCAGATGCTTTGCCGTGGTCAAGAGCAACCTTCAGGACTGACTCATTTGTAGCGCTGGTAGACTCAGCCTGAAAGACAAAACGAAGATTGATTGATATTCAGTCACCAGAAAATCGGTAAACCATTCATATCAGTCCATCTGACCACGAAATGGGAACACACAAAAACATGATGAACAGAGCCTTAATATCTGCGCAGGAGACTAAGACATGGCCAGAACCCAAGTTGCAAGAACAAGCTAGTTTACCAGTCAGCCTATAAGCTACTTTATATGTTCAACAAAATCAGCAGAGATTTTTGAAATTTGAAATATGTGTATATAACCATGCAAAAAATTCAGAACTTACTAGGGAACTGCATTATTAATAACAAACACAGTGACCTCTAGAAGACTCATACTAGTTTCCAGAAAGTATTAAACTTCACAGGACATCTTATTACCATAGAATACAAGGACTAACAATAAGCATGTGCTAGAAATCTGTAGAATCTCTCCCACCCCAATGCCAGGGTTCATGTGTTTTGGAAATGAGCAAATCCAACAGTACGTGTTGTTAAATTCCTGAACTAACAGAGGAAATGTTAACTTACTGGATGCCGTGGATCAGCAAGCATTGGAAAGAGGCCTCTAACTATGAGTGATTGTCTTGCCTGCAAGAAACCATACAATAAATGAATACATAATGCCAAATATCAGCGAAGGCCTTTCTTCTCAAATAAAAGGAGTCAAGGGCTCAAGGCTCTTAATTATTGTTTCATAGAAAAAATGCAAAGTATTGAGCACAATCCTACTATGATATCTTTCAGAATTCAGAACAACGCTACATGAGATAGCAAGAATGTTGCCCTGTGGTGGATCATAAGTTTAATAGCCGCCAATGTCTCGCATAGCACATATTGACATACTGCTCTTCTATAGAGTTATACAATGCTGTACCATATTCAATGTCAACAAGAGAAACTTCACAGCACTAACGTTACCATTCATACTGTGCTAATAATAACGTGACCACATTGTATAAATAGGAAACGTTTAACACGAAATAGCACAAACACAATTGTTCACCAACCTCAAAAGCACCAGTGAAACTCCACTTCAGTTGGTTTGTCTTTAGACGAGGAATGACAACAGACAGAACAGGCATGCTGGGCCTGTACTTCGCAATGAGCCTGCAGATCATACAGATATACATGAGACTGATTCCCATTGAACTGCAGCCATGTAGAAGCAATGTTTATTATATCTACCTTGCAGCCCGTCCAGAAGAGGTGAAGCAAATGATCACAGATGCTTTAACTTTGATAGCAGCTCGCACCTAGAAAGTAGTTGCGGATTTTAGACTAAAAATCCATGTTTCTTGATAAATTCATGACAGTGATGGAAAAAATCTCATACTAGTTTCCAGAAAGTATTAAACTTCACAGGACATCTTATTACCATAGAATACAAGGACTAACAATAAGCATGTGCTAGAAATCTGTAGAATCTCTCCCACCCCAATGCCAGGGTTCATGTGTTTTGGAAATGAGCAAATCCAACAGTACGTGTTGTTAAATTCCTGAACTAACAGAGGAAATGTTAACTTACTGGATGCCGTGGATCAGCAAGCATTGGAAAGAGGCCTCTAACTATGAGTGATTGTCTTGCCTGCAAGAAACCATACAATAAATGAATACATAATGCCAAATATCAGCGAAGGCCTTTCTTCTCAAATAAAAGGAGTCAAGGGCTCAAGGCTCTTAATTATTGTTTCATAGAAAAAATGCAAAGTATTGAGCACAATCCTACTATGATATCTTTCAGAATTCAGAACAACGCTACATGAGATAGCAAGAATGTTGCCCTGTGGTGGATCATAAGTTTAATAGCCGCCAATGTCTCGCATAGCACATATTGACATACTGCTCTTCTATAGAGTTATACAATGCTGTACCATATTCAATGTCAACAAGAGAAACTTCACAGCACTAACGTTACCATTCATACTGTGCTAATAATAACGTGACCACATTGTATAAATAGGAAACGTTTAACACGAAATAGCACAAACACAATTGTTCACCAACCTCAAAAGCACCAGTGAAACTCCACTTCAGTTGGTTTGTCTTTAGACGAGGAATGACAACAGACAGAACAGGCATGCTGGGCCTGTACTTCGCAATGAGCCTGCAGATCATACAGATATACATGAGACTGATTCCCACTGAACTGCAGCCATGTAGAAGCAATGTTTATTATATCTACCTTGCAGCCCGTCCAGAAGAGGTGAAGCAAATGATCACAGATGCTTTAACTTTGATAGCAGCTCGCACCTAGAAAGTAGTTGCGGATTTTAGACTAAAAATCCATGTTTCTTGATAAATTCATGACAGTGATGGAAAAATCAAGACAGAAATGTTTCCCATGCGAACATCAATCAAAGGCTCTGAGAAGCACATAGATCTTACTGCTGAGGAAGCAATGGACTCCAAGTGGGTCATGGGCTCTCCCACATATTTCACAGCTCGCTTGTAGTACAAATCTTGGTTGAATACCTTCTCAGCCTGTAAAACAATTGGCAAACATGTATAACTAAATCGATGATGATAAGTCAAATGCAGAGCAAAGAAAAGCAGGCATCAAATTTGCACTGAAGATTGAGAATTGTTGAAAATGCGACCATTTATCAGAAAACATGTAGCACAAATTTCACCTCAGCACAAATTCTGCCCACTGTTGAAATAGTCTCAACTGGATACAAACCACGAAGAGTCTCAGCACCAAGGAGAATGGCATCACTCCCTGCAGTGAAAACAATTGTGATTCATGATTGAACTGCCCTTTCTAAGTGCACTAAGGACCCAGCTCCCAAGTCTACCTTCAAAAAGCAACTAAAATTGTCAACAACTTACCGTCAAGTACTGCATTTGCCACATCAGTTGCCTCCGCCCTTGTAGGCCTGAGGTTGTCAGTCATACTATCCACAACACGAGTGACAACAGCAGGCTTTCCAGCCATGTTGCACTTGTGTAGAGCAGACTTTTGAAATAAGAAGACCTGCGATATGAACAATTGGAGAGGCAAGATCAAAGACTAGATAAACTTGTCGAAAAAAATAGAGACAATTACATCTTAAAACTAGACAAAGGAATCATGAGCAAAAACATTTAAGGCTCTATTGCTAGAAGTTCATGTATTGTGTCTATCTTTCCTTAACAGCTTAGCATTCCATTCTGGGTGGCAAATTCAATCTGAAAATGGAGTCCTAAAGTCTTGAGTTCAATACCTATGGGGAAAAAAAATGTAGCCCACTTCATCTGCATAGTATGGCAGTAGGCTTGATGGAGCCCAGATATGAGAGGGTGCATTATTGGCGACAGTGCCTCCAACACTGATCTGTTGGAGCATGAAACTTACTACTAATATCCATCCAAATACTAGCATTTGTCTAAATTGATGTCTCCTGAACTGCTAAAATGTTAGTTAAGGTCGCCAACCTTCTCAGGTGGAAGATCAATTCCGAGGTTTCCTCTTGACAGAATGATGCCATCTGCTTCTGCCAGTATTTCATCAAAATGGTTCAAGCCCTGCGAGGAAATATGGAGTGGATTGAAACAAATGAGAGCTGAAAATAATGTAAAAAGATTGTCTTGAAAAATACCTCAACATTCTCAATTTTGGCAAATATCTGAGTCTGGCTGAGATCACCCAATTTGGAGAGGAACTCCCGTGCCTGTGTTGCAGAGGAAAAAAACAGACTATTGACAACGTTCTTCTCAAGTATTGGATGCAAATAAACAGGAGCCACTGTATTCAAATATATTTTTTTTTGAACAAACACTGTATTCAAATATAGAAATGCTGCTTTTTCATTGAAGAAATACAGGCATTGCTTAGAAGCACAGCAATTAAAGATGACAGATCCATAATGTAATTAGTTAGTTACCTGCCGCACATCTTCAGCATGTCTTGTGTAAGACAAAGAGAGAAAATCAATCTTATTTGGAGCACCCCATTTTCTGATAACCTGAAAGAAGTTCATGTCGATGATAAGTCGTAGGATGTACAGGGCTGCAACTTTACCACAATTCTAGTTCCGACCAAAAATTTTCATATTTTAAAAATGAAATTTTGAAAAGAAGGAATAGACATCAAAGCAACAGGTATGGAAGGAATAAATCTCGATATTGAAAGTAGCTTCTTACATCCTTATCCTCATCTGAAAGCGTTGGTAAGTCAATATGAATCTGGGAGCAATGTAGTGTGAACAGTGACCCAGCCAAGGTAGCTGTGTTCTTGATTATACAGACCACATCATCTCCTTTAACTTCAGAAACCTACATCAAGGCAGATGAGAGTTTTCATGTCAAGAAATGCAGACAGTAACCCAAATCCTACCGAAAGTCACTTGAAACATACAAATGGCATTCCTCATAGGTACAAGCATGCCACAGGCATTTTTACCTCCAACCAAACTGAAGTAGTCTCACTGCCAGTGAACAAGTATTGCCCCACAAATATTGTTGCACCTGGTCTCACAGCCTGAGAGGAATAAAGTTTATTTTGCAACTCTTTGTGGAAACAACAGATCAAAACCAAGGACAGAATGGTAACATATATAGCAGGTAAAGCAAATAAAAAGAAAGGAAAAGGTATAGCTAGCCAGAGAACAATCTACTAGCAGTTGCAGCTGAACGCATCAAAGTACATACAGCATAGGATATTAGATCTGACAATAAAACAAAACAGCATGAGCACTTGTTAACCTTGGTGAGTCCAGAGAAGTTGATGGGCAACAAGCTGGAGGTGGCTTCTTGCCCCTGGTGAGGTGTGAGAACAACAGTGCCATTCTCCTCAAGGGAGATTGGGGTTTCACTCTTGTTCACCACCTGCAGCTCTGGGCCGACGGTATCGAGCATGACCTGCCCAAGAGATCCAACAGTCAGCTCTAGCTCACAGAAGAAATAAAAAATGACATTTGTTTCGCAGTTGACGTCGTTGTGACGCCATCAATGAAACAATAATTAAGAGCCTTGAGCCCTTGACTCCTTTTATTTGAGAAGAAAGGCCTTCGCTGATATTTGGCATTATGTATTCATTTATTGTATGGTTTCTTGCAGGCAAGACAATCACTCATAGTTAGAGGCCTCTTTCCAATGCTTGCTGATCCACGGCATCCAGTAAGTTAACATTTCCTCTGTTAGTTCAGGAATTTAACAACACATACTGGTTGGATTTGCTCACTTGCAAAACACATGAACCCTATCATTGGGGTGGGAGGGATTGTGCAGATTTCTAGCACATGCTTATTGTTATTCCTTGTATTCTTCAGGTAGTTTTTTTTTTCCAATTCATCTATGGTAATAAGATGTCCTGTGAAGATTGATTGATACTAGGTCACCAGACAATCGGTAAACCATTCATATCAGTCTGACCACAAAATGGGAACACACGAAAACATGATGAACAGAGGCTTAATATCTGCTTGGGAGACTTAAGACATAATCAGAACCTACCATGCAGGAACAAGCTAATTTACGAGTCAGCCTATAAGCTACTATAGGTTCAACAAAATCAGCAACAATTTTTGAAATTTGAAATGTGTTGATCAGCCATGCAAAAGATTCAGATCTGGACTAGGGAACTGCATTTTAGTGTTCGTACCTTCAAACTGTTTAACATACAAAATTTTATATATTCAACCAGACAGAAACAAGAACACTGAATATGATAACATTATTAACAATAAAGACAGTGACCTCTAGAAGCCTCATACTAGTTTCCAGAAAGTATCAAACTTCACAGGACATCTTATTACCATAGATGAATTGGAAAAAAAAAACTACCTGAAGAATACAAGGAATAACAATAAGCATGTGCTAGAAATCTGCACAATCCCTCCCACCCCAATGATAGGGTTCATGTGTTTTGCAAGTGAGCAAATCCAACCAGTATGTGTTGTTAAATTCCTGAACTAACAGAGGAAATGTTAACTTACTGGATGCCGTGGATCAGCAAGCATGGGAAAGAGGCCTCTAACTACGAGTGATTGTCTTGCCTGCAAGAAAACATACAATAAATGGGTTACATAATGCCAAATATCAGCACAGGCCTTTCTTCTCAAATAAAAAGAGTCAGGGGCTCAAGGCTCTTAATTATTGTTTCAAAGAAATATGCCTTAAAAAGGAATATATCGCAGATGCAAAATATTGAGCACAATCCTACTACAATTTCTTTCAGAATTCAGAACACTACATGAGATAGCAAGAATGTAGCCCTATGGCGGATCATAAGTTTAATAGCCAATGCCTCGCATAGCACATATTGGCATATTGATCTTCTGTAGAGTTATACAATTATGCAGCACATTGTATAAATAGGAAACGTCTAACACGAAGTAGCACAAACACAATTGTTCACCTACCTCAAAAGCACCAGTGAAACTCCACTTCAGTTGGTTTGTCTTTAGACGAGGAATGACAACAGACAGAACAGGCATGCTGGGCCTGTACTTCGCAATGAGCCTGCAGATGATACAGACATACATGAGACTGATTCCCACTGAACTGCAGCCATGTAGAAGCAATGTTTATTATATCTACCTTGCAGCCCGTCCAGAAGAGGTGAAGCAAATGATCACAGATGCTTTAACTTTGATAGCAGCTCGCACCTAGAAAGTAGTTGCGGATTTTAGACTAAAAATCCATGTTTCTTGATAAATTCATGACAGTGATGGAAAAATCAAGACAGAAATGTTTCCCATGCGAACATCAATCAAAGGCTCTGAGAAGCACATAGATCTTACTGCTGAGGAAGCAATGGACTCCAAGTGGGTCATGGGCTCTCCCACATATTTCACAGTTCGCTTGTAGTACAAGTCTTGGTTGAATACCTTCTCAGCCTGTAAAACAATTGGCAAACATGTATAACTAAATCGATGACGATAAGTCAAATGGAGAGCAAAGAAAAGCAGGCATCAAATTTGCACTGAAGATTGAGAATTGTTGAAAATGCGACCATTTATCAGAAAACATGTAGCACAAATTTCACCTCAGCACAAATTCTGCCCACTGTTGAAATAGTCTCAACTGGATACAAACCACGAAGAGTCTCAGCACCAAGGAGAATGGCATCACTCCCTGCAGTGAAAACAATTGTGATTCATGATTGAACTGCCCTTTCTAAGTGCACTAAGGACCCAGCTCCCAAGTCTACCTTCGAAAAGCAACTAAAACTGTCAACAACTTACCGTCAAGTACTGCATTTGCCACATCAGTTGCCTCCGCCCTTGTAGGCCTGAGGTTGTCAGTCATACTATCCACAACACGAGTGACAACAGCAGGCTTTCCAGCCATGTTGCACTTGTGTAGAGCAGACTTTTGAAATAAGAAGACCTGCGATATGAACAATTGGAGAGGCAAGATCAAAGACTAGATAAACTTGTCGAAAAAAATAGAGACAATTACATCTTAAAACTAGACAAAGGAATCATGAGCAAAAACATTTAAGGCTCTATTGCTAGAAGTTCATGTATTGTGTCTATCTTTCCTTAACAGCTTAGCATTCCATTCTGGGTGGCAAATTCAATCTGAAAATGGAGTCCTAAAGTCTTGAGTTCAATACCTATGGGGAAAAAAAATGTAGCCCACTTCATCTGCATAGTATGGCAGTAGGCTTGATGGAGCCCAGATATGAGAGGGTGCATTATTGGCGACAGTGCCTCCAACACTGATCTGTTGGAGCATGAAACTTACTACTAATATCCATCCAAATACTAGCATTTGTCTAAATTGATGTCTCCTGAACTGCTAAAATGTTAGTTAAGGTCGCCAACCTTCTCAGGTGGAAGATCAATTCCGAGGTTTCCTCTTGACAGAATGATGCCATCTGCTTCTGCCAGTATTTCATCAAAATGGTTCAAGCCCTGCGAGGAAATATGGAGTGGATTGAAACAAATGAGAGCTGAAAATAATGTAAAAAGATTGTCTTGAAAAATACCTCAACATTCTCAATTTTGGCAAATATCTGAGTCTGGCTGAGATCACCCAATTTGGAGAGGAACTCCCGTGCCTGTGTTGCAGAGGAAAAAAACAGACTATTGACAACGTTCTTCTCAAGTATTGGATGCAAATAAACAGGAGCCACTGTATTCAAATATATTTTTTTTTGAACAAACACTGTATTCAAATATAGAAATGCTGCTTTTTCATTGAAGAAATACAGGCATTGCTTAGAAGCACAGCAATTAAAGATGACAGATCCATAATGTAATTAGTTAGTTACCTGCCGCACATCTTCAGCATGTCTTGTGTAAGACAAAGAGAGAAAATCAATCTTATTTGGAGCACCCCATTTTCTGATAACCTGAAAGCAGTTCATTCCGATGATAAGTCGTAGGATGTACACTACCGGGCTGCAACTTTACCACAATTCTAGTTCCGACCAAAAATTTTCATATTTTAAAAATGAAATTTTGAAAAGAAGGAATAGACATCAAAGCAACAGGTATGGAAGGAATAAATCTCGATATTGAAAGTAGCTTCTTACATCCTTATCCTCATCTGAAAGCGTTGGTAAGTCAATATGAATCTGGGAGCAATGTAGTGTGAACAGTGACCCAGCCAAGGTAGCTGTGTTCTTGATTATACAGACCACATCATCTCCTTTAACTTCAGAAACCTACATCAAGGCAGATGAGAGTTTTCATGTCAAGAAATGCAGACAGTAACCCAAATCCTACCGAAAGTCACTTGAAACATACAAATGGCATTCCTCATAGGTACAAGCATGCCACAGGCATTTTTACCTCCAACCAAACTGAAGTAGTCTCACTGCCAGTGAACAAGTATTGCCCCACAAATATTGTTGCACCTGGTCTCACAGCCTGAGAGGAATAAAGTTTATTTTGCAACTCTTTGTGGAAACAACAGATCAAAACCAAGGACAGAATGGTAACATATATAGCAGGTAAAGCAAATAAAAAGAAAGGAAAAGGTATAGCTAGCCAGAGAACAATCTACTAGCAGTTGCAGCTGAACGCATCAAAGTACATACAGCATAGGATATTAGATCTGACAAAGAAACAAAACAGCATGAGCACTTGTTAACCTTGGTGAGTCCAGAGAAGTTGATGGGCAACAAGCTGGAGGTGGCTTCTTGCCCCTGGTGAGGTGTGAGAACAACAGTGCCATTCTCCTCAAGGGAGATTGGGGTTTCACTCTTGTTCACCACCTGCAGCTCCGGGCCGACGGTATCGAGCATGACCTGCCCAAGAGATCCAACAGTCAGCTCTAGCTCACAGAAGAAATAAAAAATGACATTTGTTTCGCAGTTGACGTCGTTGTGACGCCATCAACTAGTTGGCTGATGCGATCAAGAGAGAAGCCACTAACGGCGCATAGCTTCTTGGTGGCCTTGATGGCGAGCTTGAGGTTCTCGAGAGTCTCCTGGTGGTAGGCAGCGTCTCCCCATGAGAAATCGAACCGCGCAACTGACCGAGACCAACAGTTACATTACACATCATAATCGGGGGAAACAAATTCGGCTTCAGTTGTAAGTATAAGAGGGGGTCTGAGATGCGATCGACTGAGACAGCTGTGTGTTTACCGGACATGCCGGCCTTGAGGCAGGCGGAGATAGTGTCGACGGAGCGCGACTTGGGGCCGAGCGTGCCGACGATCTTCGTCATCGCCGGGAAGAAACTCTATTCGCGATCCATGAAAAAAAAAAGGTCAGAGACTGAGCAAATCCGCTAAGCTAGGGTTCGCGCCTAAATTGAACAGCAAATCTGAACAAAGCGGCGGCGGATCGAGGGGATGTGCTGCCGCTTGCTTACCGTCTTTGATGGCTCGAGGATGGAGGCCATCCGGATGGGCTCCTCGAGCAACAAATTCGTGGAGTGCACCATGGCTTGCTGTTGATCGAGCAGAACCAGATCGATCGAGAGAGAAGGAAAGAGAGGGCGATGCGGAGAGAAGAAGACGAGACGGCGCGGCCCCTTTTGTGCCCTCCTCTTCTCTTCTGCTTCCTCCCCAAGAAGAAAAAGCGAGCTCGGTGGTGGATGCTGCGATGCGGATGGTGCTCGCTGTTAATTAGAGTATAGAGTATTATATTATAGTAGGAGGATGCGAATATGTATGGGATCATAGCAAAACCAAGGGGTTGGTGTTAAGCAAATCTGGGAACGGTGGATGGTGACACGCGCATTGGTTTGGACGGCGCCCGCGGCCGCTGCTGGTTTCTTTCCCTCTTCTTCGGCTGCCCACATGATTGTTGGGTCGCGTCCAAGATCAGCAGAACGGAACGGCCCAAAACCGCCAGCCTGCCTGCCTCGCAGTGGGCCCAACGAAAGCTGCTGCGTCGTATTGGGTTTGACGCTTTTCTTCTCGTGTTCTCTCGGTCAACGCGAGTCCCCATCCCATTGTGCTTCATTCCTCTTTTTATTTTATTTTATTCTATTTTATTCCCATGCCATCAGCCGTACTGTATCTTGGAGACTTGGACCGTGTTTTCACACTCCACGTCGCTTTCCCCTTCCAGAACATTGCTTGCCAACAGGTGAGGGTCTAGCATTTTTCCCCAACCGAGCTTGGACCGTGTTTTGACACTGCACGTCGATTCTAGGCCACGTTAGGGATGACTTTGGGAGTATGATGTCACTTCGTAATCATTACATTACTGTAGCATTTCGTTTGTATTTGTGAAAGATTGTCCAAAAATTGATTAATTAGACTTAAAATGTTCGTCTCGCAGAACACAACAAAACTGTGTAATTAGTTTTTGATTTTATCTATATTCAGTACTCCATGCATGTTATGACATTTTAATGTGATGGGAAATCTTCTTTTTACATAGCAAATTTGGGAGTGAAATTTAGGATAGGCCCTATTCTACTTGACCGGATTGCTCTGTTCCCCTCTTCTAGATGAATCAAATACGTGCTCTAGAGAAGGATTACAGGAATTCTGGTCGTCTTCTTCATGTTTGCCCACCGCTCGTATCCAAGGTTGTCAAGAGTAAAATACATTGAGGAAGACAAATGCAGCTGTTAATCGTCAGCTAAAATATAATAAGCCACTAACTGTCACCCACGTCAGTAACGGTGACGCCATGCTTCCAGGACTCCATTTCCAAATGCCCCAGTATGTTTATCTTGTGATCAAATCGGATTGTCTCTCCAAGTAAAGTATTACTTTTTTATTAAGTAGCTGACTCCAAATCCAAATAGACAACATTTCAATTTCGTAGGTGTATTGTATACCACAACTCATCTTTTAACCTCCGAAGCCGGTCCCTGTTCTCTGCCAAAACTTGACACGGACGTGGTGGCTTGCCATACATTTGGCAGATGTGTGTTTGCTTCGTGACCACAAGATGCCTAGCCACAAGTTAGGCGTGTCACAGTTTCTTAGTCACCTTTTGGTTCATGCCACAACTGCGGCGTGCCAAACTTTTTTAGCTATATACCCCACATGCCATAGTCATTTTCTTGCCAAACTTTCCCTAATTGTGGTGCTCCATATTTGTTGGCCACACTTTTGGTGGCAGCCACACTTCGCCTAAGGTTAGTTGTGGCAATGTGGGGTCGTCAACCAAACACTCCCTTCGTGCGTCAAGTTCTGATACTCAACCAAACATTCGTTAAATCTTGGCATCCATGAAAGCAGATAAGTGCACGATATGATATCAACCAACCAAGAACTAGGAACACAGTGGCAACAGCAGGTGCCCTCAACCTACCAAATCCAGCATTTCCAACAAACCAGCCCAAATATATTGGCCTTGACCATCACAAGCACAAATGCACAAATGTTACACCAAAACAACGTTCATTACAGTCAACAACGGAAGACGGACAGCAAGGCTGCCCCTGAACAGCTGAACTAGTAGCCGTCGTCCGTGGTGATCCCGATGGACGGCGACGTGACCTGGACGTCCCTGTCCTCGTCGGGCATCGGCGACTGGTCCACCGGCACGCTCTCGATCATCCTCACCACGTCGGCCATGGCCGGGCGCTGCTCCGGCTGCGGCGCCACGCACGCCAGCGCCACGTGCAGCATCGCCACCATCTCCTCCTCGATGTCCCGGTACCGGAGCAGCTCCACGTCGAACACCTCCGCCGTCCACTCCTCCCGCACCACCGACCGCACCCACTCCGGGAGGCTCGCCGCCGCGGCGGCGCTGCTTCTCTTGTCCCTCCTCTGCGCGTCCCCGGCGGTCTCCGGCAAGGGGTGCGGGTGCTGCGCCGCCGGCGATCTGCCGGTCAGCACCTCCAGGACCAGCACGCCGAAGCTGTACACGTCGGCCTCCTGCGACAGCCGCTTGTTGTCCGCCTGCTCGGGGGCCATGTAGCCTCCGAGGCGGGCGATGGCGTGCGCCGGGCTGAGGAGGAGCGCCAGCCCGAAGTCGGCGACGCGGGCGGCGCCGCCCTTGTCGAGCAGCACGTTGGTGGACTTGACGTTGCCGTGGGGCACGCCGGAGGTGCGGTACTCCCGGTGGATGCACGCCAGCCCGCGCGCCGCGCCCACCAGCAGCCTCACCCTCGTCGTCCAGTCCAACGCCGACTCACCCGTCATCTTATGTCCTGATCAATCAAGCAGGCAATGGCAACAACACTGTTCGTGTCAGGTTCAGGTTCACGACATTGTTCGTGTCAGGTTCAGATTCACGACATTGTTGTGTCAAGAACAATGGCGATTGATTAACAGGATGAATGAGATCGATGGATGGTACCGTGGAGGCGGTCGTGGAGGTTGCCGTTGGGGAGGTAGTCGTAGATGAGGAGCTTCTCCTGCTTGGCGTAGTAGAAGGCGCGGAGGGGGACGAGGTGCGGGTGGCGGAGCCGGCCGATGAGGTCCATGTACCGGTGGAACTCCTCGCGCGCGCAGGGGTTGGCGTCGCGCAGGCGCTTCACGGCCACCATGCGCCCGTCGCCCAGCACCGCGCGGTACACGGTGCCCAGGCTGCCCCTGCCGACCATCTCCGCCGACGCGCGCAGCAGCTCCTCCAGCTGGAACCTGCTCCGCCGCACCTGCAGGTGCGACGTCAGCGGCGCGCCGCCCCTCGGGCTCGGCCTCCCCCCGGCACTGCCGTCGCTGTCGCCGTCGCCGTCGCCGCCGTCTTCCCCGCCTTCGCCGTCGTCCGCCCCGAAAAACACGAGCTTGCTGCGCGCGCCGTCGCTGTCGCCGCCGTCGCTGCACCTTCCGGCGCTGCCCGGACGAGCCGGCTGCTCTCCCTTGAGGTGGCCGAACAGCGCGCCGTCTCCGTCCTCCAGGCCGACGCGGCCGCGTCTCTTCCTCTTCTTGCCCGCAGGCTCGCCGCCGCTACCTTGCCCGCAGCAGCAGCACGCGACTAGCAGCGACGCCAGTGCCAAGAAGAAGAGGGCATTGCCGACGGCGATGCCGGCAATTGCGCCGGGGCTCAAGCCCCCCTTGCCGGACCCGCCGAGCGACTCCGGCGTGGCCAGCGCCGGCGAAGACGAAGCGACGGAGGAGGACGCCGCCGGGTTGGACGGCACCATGGAGGAAGGCACGGACGAAGGCGGCGTCGGGGCGGGCTCGCGCGGCAGGAAGGAGCAGGGCGGCAGCGGCGGCGCGGGCCCGCAGAGGCCGGCATTGCCGGCGAAGGAGGCGAGCCCGAACTTGGCGCGCATGGCGTCGGGCACCCGCCCGGAGAGCTGGTTGTTGGAGGCGTTGAACTCGGCGAGGGTGGGCAGCGCGGCGGTGACGTCCGGGAGGAGGCCGGTGAGGAGGTTGTCCTGGAGCTTGAGCGTGAGGAGGCCGGTGGCCTTGCCGAGCGCCGCCGCCGGGATGGGCCCGCTCAGGCTGTTGTCGGCGAGGTCGACGCGGACGAGCCGCGGGAGCCGCGCGACGGCGTCGGGGATGGCGCCGGAGATGTCGTTGTGGGAGAGGTAGAGCAGCACGAGGTTGGGGACGCCGCGGAGGAGCGCGTCGAGAGTGCCGTTGAGGCGGTTGCCGCGGAGGTCGAGCGCGCGGAGCTCGGTGAGGTGGGAGAGCGGGTCGAGCGGGCCCCGCAGGTCCAGCGACGGCAGCGCGAGGGACGTCACGCGGCGGCCGTCGGCGGAGCAGCCGACGCCCGTCCAGCGGCCGGCGCAGGCGTCGCCGCTGCTCCAGTTGGCGGCCAGGATGCCGTGCGCGTCGGCGCCGTGGCGGAAGATGGTGAGCGCGTCCGTGTCGCTCGGCTTCACCTCGGGCTCCGGCTGCGGCACGGTGGCGGCTGCTGCGGACGCCGCCGCCGCCGGCACTGCCAAGCTCAGGCACGCCAAGGTCGCCAAGAACCCCATGGACGTGGACGGCAGCAAGAACTGCACGGCTATTGCAGCCGTTGTTCGCAACTGTTGCTTGTGGTTGGGGCTAGCAAAAGATCGGCATGGAGGAAAGGTAGGAATCACTCAAGCAAAGCCATGAGCCCATGATCCGTAATCCTGGCCGCTCTCCTTCAATCTGCATTGGAACAAGAGAAGTAGCACCGTGTAACTTTTGATTTTTGAATCGGGTAGCGTTTGAACGGGGGTCTCTCCTCTTTCACTGCCCTGTTTTCTTTGGGCAGTCCTACCTTGCCCAGTGTCACGTTGTCAGTACTGGATGCTTCCACTTTTCGCTTTTGGTCTGCCCATGGGCCCCTCTCGGCCGTACGGGACCAGGCCCCCACCACAATGCACAGCAGCAAACAGCAACAACTAATTTCACAGAGAATTTCCAAAGATAAATATCAGAGAGACAACTAATTTGGCCGTGTTTCTTTCATATCCGGAAATTTTTTCTAAAGAGAATCTTGCGGAGTTATAAAGTCTATTTGCAAAACCTATTTAGAAATTAGTGCAACTTTGCGCGACGAATCTAATGAGCCTAATTAATCCATGTTTTGCTATAGTAATCCTACAGTAACCATTATTAGATATGTCTCGTGAAATAGTCAAATATTGTGAAGTTAGTTTTATAAACTGACTCTATTTAATACCCTTAATAATGTCACCCAAAGAAACTGCTAGTTTGGAAACACAATTTTCATAAGAAACAGTTCCAGGCATGAACTTGTTATGCCCGGAATAAGCAAAGGATTTATTTTCAAAAAAATAAGCAAAGGATTTTTACAAGGTTCTGAAAAGTTGTTATGCTTCTGGTGGTGTGGGGGCAACGACCAACAAGATGCAAGCATACTACCCATTGCCATTTGGGTTGAATTGTCTTTGTGAATGGCAGTAATTGTGCCCATCTTACATTGAGAACATCACACAGGGCTGAGGGCCAAATCATTATCTTCTTGCGGCGTGACATGAAAGAAGGCATCATGTGGCGCTTTTGCCTTTGCCTCTTCTTTTCACGCTCACCTTCTCATCGCATCATTCATACCCCTGTCTCATTCTCTCGCAAGTTGATTGCCTGGCGCAATTTGCGGGGAAATAGTAGCAGCAAGGATGGTGCCATTTCCAATCACATAGAACATTTTCTAACATGGAGCGATCAACATAGAGCACCCATCAACATAGAACGAAATGATTATCAGAATGATGATGATTCAGCGTATGCGCAAGGAAAATATTGCAAAAGGTAACGCATTTATCTGGACTGCAGTGTCCGTCCCATCCATATTTTGCAATCAACACCGACCACCAGCCAAACGACCAGGCCGAGGAGACCGCAACTTTGGACAAGCAGTTCGAGTGCACCCAGCTAAACCATCATTTCTGCTTAGTCAAGAATTGAGGAGATCCATCATCTCCTCAAGCCCTCAAGGCACAATCAATTACAAAAACCAAAAGTAGCTTGTTGTAACCCAGTCTAAGTCAACTAATAAACACAAAGTCATTACATCTGAAACGCGAAGTTCAATCTCATTATGCTGGCTGCTGGCTATGAACTAGTTCTCAGGGAAAATGGCAGAGACATCTCTGTGATGTTCATGTTCATCTCCTGGTTCACACTACACCAATGTCTTCCTGGATAAAGGAAAAAATTGATGCCCATCAGTGTCTCGTACAACATGGTCATAGTTGTTCAACACATATACATCAAAAGCTTAAATTGGAGAAACTGGCACTTCGCGTTTTGCACGGCAATAATTTATTCAAAGCTTAAATTGGAACGCAAGAAAGATATGTTCACTATAGGACCATAGTAGAAAATTTGATCAGGCAGTAAAGTTTACTGAACAAAAAGTTTGACGGCCACAATAGGGTACATTGCCCAGGGGACGCAACTGTGCAAAGTTAAAACCACAAGTCAACAGTGGAATCTTCCAAATTCCAAACCAAAATGCATACATTATATGTATTAAACAGAGTTCAGTAATACAACTTGTTGTCTTAACAAACAATACTCCTGATTTGATACCAAAATCCACTCAGCATTATATAGGTAATGCTTGGGAGTATATACCACCTATACTCAAAAAGCTCCATTAGTTCAGTGTAATATAAAGTTTATAGCATGTACTGCATTTTTCTGCTTGAACATTATGATCTTTTGGACATTTTCAGGGCTTGAAGCAAGGATACAGATTTACTAGACTGTTCGCTTGATTACTTTTGAGTATCATAATCGTATTGATGTTTTATGTGCTTCTCGTAATTCAGGTGATGGTCTGTGTTGTTGGTGTTAAACGTGCTTCTTTTAATCGTGGATCGGTGTTTTAAACACACCTCTTAATGAAAATTGAATACAGCTTACAGCTCTTTTGCCATCCCTTAAAATATTCTCACTGCCAAAAAATAAATGATGTGGCAGAACTATTGGCTTTTGCAAACCTTACATGTATGCCTGACCAGTTATCAACTTACCACTAATGGGGAGTATGGCTAATACTGCATCTCTTTGGTGTATCCACTAAGCCCCTCCCAATTTATGGAACCCAAATCTGAGAATGCAGAGTTTATAAATAAATAAAGAATGTATACAGAAAACCATTATATAGTTCCAAGGGTTCTACTGGTTTAGCTATAGCAATTAGTACATGATTAATTATAATTCAAATATTTTGATGTTTGGATCCTCTTGGCTCCATAAGCTAAGTGTTGTTTCACAGCAAGTTGCCAAGTTGTCATCAATCTGGAGCTACATATATTCCACAAGATCTCAAGTTAGCCTACACCTAGTTGGAATTAGCAAAACTCCTATGTAAATAACACTTGATGCTTCTTCTGCCTCATAATACTTGTCCCTTAAATGTGAGAAGTCTGTAGCATGTAATACACCTTATACAGTCTATCTAGCTGTCTGGAGGAATATTTTAGTTTTTAGCCTGTGATTTTTTTAATATTGCCCTTTCTATAAGATCTAAGCTTACTAGCTTAGACACAATTTCACATAAAAGCTAGAGAGAAGTATGCTCATAATACACGATACTCCACTGATTAAAGATCAGTATAAGTCCATAAACGGACTAAAAAAAGTTTAAAATAAAAGTGAGCACATTATCCATCTAAGCTGTGGGCCCAATATATTTACAGCATATTCTGTTCCAGTAGGGTCCGGGACTAGAAAACTCATACAACCTGAAAGACAACTTATAATCTATACAGGCACTTTATCTATTTAAAACGACTTGGTTTTAAGTTGTCCATTTGAATAGGCTGTATAGCTTTCTATTCAACACACATTGTATAAGAATTTAAACACTGTTGCTCTCCCCGTTTCAAAGTTCAGAGGGGTGAGAAAAGATTGCAAGACCACAGCAAGAAAGAGAGTAAGAGAGTACAACTCACCTCACAGAATCAACCTTATAGAGGAGTGGTGCTCCTGATAGCATCGATTATTTGATCTTCAAGTTTATCTTCAGAAAGCCACACACTGCTCTTCTTGCGCAGGAGCTCTTTCTGCTCCGCCTTCTTCTGCTCCCAGAGCTTCTCCTTTTTCCGCCAGCTCTCCAGCTTCTCAGCTCTTTCTTTCATCTGCGTGTTATCTCAGCTCAGTTACATACATATTTAATATTTTGCACAACAAGTCCCAACTACTTCTGTAGTTGAGTGCTAAAGATCCTGTCGTTGGTATAAAGACTTGCATTCTAATGGGTGAACTAATTGATGCCGCTGAATGCATGCTCAAATTTAAACAATTACATATTCTATGATGTATGAGCTGAGGGTATAGATGTCTCAGTTAACAGAGACTTCACAGATATGGTAAGATCCCCAAACATGTAATCTTTCAATGGGGCCTCCACCCGGCAGCAGCAGCGAGGCCTCCCCCCGGCCGTCCGATCTGATCCGGGGCATCCCCGTCCGAGATCTCGCCGATTTGCACTGCCGCGGCGGCCATGGCGGTGCCCTCACCGTCTGCCACGCCGCGCTCCCCACGCCGCCCGGAGGCCATCGTGGCCACGGACCCGTCGTCCGCTGACGCGCCGCCGTCCCTCGACTTGGGCGACCCGGCCTCCCTCGCGGCGCTCCGCGCCCTCACCGACGCTGGTGCCGCCACTCGCCTTCTTCACGAGTGCGTCGCCTACCAGCGCGCCCTCGACGCCCGCCTCGATTCTCTACTCGCCCGCCGTGCCGACATCGACCGCGCCGCCGCCTCCCTACTCCGCTCCGCCCCGCCGCTGCTCGAGCTCGCGGCCTCCGACGCCACCGCGCTTAAGGAGTCCTCCTCCTCCACAGCGGCGCTCGCCGACGCGCTCTCCTCCCGCGTCCGCCACCTCGACGCGGCGCATTCCAGGGCGGACGCCGCGCTGGCGCGCGCCGAGGCCGCGCTCGACCGGTCTCGCGCGCTGGAAGCAGCGCGCCGGGCATTGGCCGCCGACGACCTCGCCGCCGCCGCCACCGCCGCGCACAACTTCCTCGATATCGACGCGCGGTTCCCCACCGACGACGACCTCCGCCGCGACCTGCTAGACATCAAGCGCCGCCTCGAGGGGCTCGCGCGACGGAGGCTCGCGGCCGCCGTCGACGCGCAGGACCATCCTGCCGTGCTCCGACTCGTCCGCCTATTCCCACTTCTCGCGCTCGCTGATGAGGGACTCCAGGTCTACGTCGCCTACCTGAAGAAGGTGGTCGCTCTCCGCGCCCGTGCAGACTTTGAGCACCTCTCCGAGCTGACGTCTGCAGCGCAGCCGACCTCTGAGCGGCCGGAGTTTGTTGGCTGCCTCACTCGTCTCTTCAAGGACATTGTGCTTGCTGTTGAGGAGAATGATGCTGTGCTTCGTGAGCTCAGGGGCGAGGATGGTGTTGCTTATGCCATCATTGAACTGCAGGAGGAGTGTGATTTGCGGGGTACCCAGATCCTACGCCGGTATGCTGATTACAGGAAGCTTGCACGTCTTGCATCGGATATAAACTCCTATACAAAGAACCTCCTTTCAGTTGTGGGTTCCATGGCCAGTGCTGCTGGAGGTAACGAAGGGCCTGACCCCAGGGAAATTGAGCTTTATCTTGAGGAGATTCTTGCATTAACACAGCTTGGGGAAGACTACACTGAATTCATGGTGAATAAGATCCGTGGATTGAGAGATGTTAAGCCCGAACTTGGGCCGCAGGCAATGAAGGCCTTCCGTAATGGTAGCTTTAATAAAATGGAGCAGGATCTGACTGGTTTCTATGTGATCTTTGAAGAGTTTTTCATGGTGGAGAATGTAAGAAAGGCCATACGGATTGATGAGCCCATACCAGATGGCCTCACAACCTCAATGGTGGACGACTTATTCTTTGTACTGCAGAGTTGCTGCCGTCGAGCTGCATCCACTGCAAGCATAAACTCGGTTCTTGCTGTCCTTGGTGGGGCAACGAGCCTTCTTAGCAATGAGTATCAGGAAGCACTACAGTGGAGGATGCGGGAACCAAATTTGGGTGCGAAGCTTTTCCTTGGTGGTGTTGGAGTCCAGAAGACTGGTGAGGAGATTGCGACTGCGCTAAACAATATGGACGTCAGTTCTGAGTATGCTCTGAAGCTCCGTCATGAGATTGAGGAGCTCTGTGCAGAGGTGAGTGTAGTATTAATCTTTTTTCGTTCTATCCGTTTCTTTAGCTGAAAGTGGGACATGTTTAACAAATAGGACGCATATGCATTCCATCAAGTTCTATTGATTGGATATCTGTGTTTCTTTAGTTAATTGCAACTTGTTTGAGTTAAAGGGAAGGAATTCACAATGCTTGTGCGTTCTCAGGAAATTAGTTGATCATGAAATCCATATGTGTTTCATGACTTTGGACTTGTTAATGTTTCTGTTGGCACCAATCTATTTATCTTGATGATAATTCATTTGGTATAACATATTTGTGTAGTTGTTTGAACTTAAACTTCTCAAGAATGATCCATGTTAGTTGGTAATAGTATCTCCTGTGTGCCATTGCTGTTATTTTATCTTATGTATCTTGTGCCATAGAGAATTTCATAATTCATAAATACTGCATTTCATTGTATTGGTAAAATTGGTTTAGCATTACTTGATTGTATCATTATAATTCTCATCAAATTAGTCTAATGTATTTGCTGGGTAATGCCAAACTGTTAGTTGTAAATGCTTGAACTAGCAGCTTTCTAAATATTGATATCAGCATTCTATACACAGGGAACTGTCTTTTGTGCCTTCCATAGCAAAACCACTGAATTTAATGCTAGACAAAAAATACAAAACTAAGCTTACTTTGTAGTACAAACAAAATGGTAAATGATGTGTAAACTTTAACATGTATAACTGAGGTTAGCTCCTCCTGGGTGCAAGGAGGATAACTTGAGCGATTATTAACCATAGGAAAAATTTGCACTTCCTCGGAGCCCATGTACCCCAGATCAGTTTGCTTAGTGCAAAATATACTGAACCATTAAACAAAGCTTCATATGCTGATTTAGTAATGAACTGACCCGAGGATTCTAGTTGCCACTTGTGCACATCTTCAGTTTTGGGTTGTAGCAGAACCTCCTGTAGCAAGTCCCAAATGTTCAAAAATTCAGATAGCACTGCCACTTAGTGACCTTGGATGTCCTGTACCCATCTGTTATCATCCAACGGCCTGAACGGTGTGATTTTTTGCCCATGCTTAGAACTTTTATTGAGCATTATCTAGAAACAATAACGCAGATAAAAATATAAAATGATGCTTTTACATTTATCAGAGATACATTTGATTTAAATAGCATCTAAAAATGGGACATCAGAAGCGGTGGTGGAGCTTTTGACCAATCCCAAGGGGACCAGTAATGATTATCTAAATGAACTGGCAGCATTTCAGATTGAATATTTTACCGTTACACCTAAGGAATCAGCATTTTTTTTTTGCCTCCACTGCATAGCCCTTCACTAGCATTTACTGTGTGGTACTTAGATATCCTACCAGTATATACATGGCAAAGCCAGCAAAAGCATGTATGGGACTAAACCTGTAAAACCTTCTCTGGGACAACAGCAGTGTGGCTTGACCATCTCTTTTTTTTTTACATCTGTTGAATGGAGTCTTGAACACTCTGTTCTGCAATGGATAAAGATGCTCACTTCTGATTGTGGTTCCTCTATGCTCTAGTATTACGTGCACACTATGGAAACAGCACTGTCGATTTTGGTTCCTTTATGCTCTCCTAACATAGAATGGATAAATGGTCTTAGGAAATTTTCAGTTGACACAGAATTTTGTAGTTATCACAAGTGGAAGTTCTTGGGGATCATAGGGGATTTTATCTTTAGTCACAGTTGTGGTGCAATATTTACATGGATGGACTCGGATGACGTAATGGTTCATCGGTAACCAGTGACTTGATTGTCATATCATCATAGTTAATTAAACTTGCTCTGACTTTTGTGACTGTCCAGGTTTTTCATGCTCCAGCTGACCGAGAGAAGATCAAATCCTGTTTATCAGAGCTAGGAGAGATCAGTGCTTCCTTCAAGAAGATCCTTCATTCTGGAATGGAGCATTTGGTGGCATCTGTGGCACCACGCATTCGCCCAGTCCTTGACACTGTTGCTACTGTCAGCTATGAGCTGGATGATGCCGAGTATGGGGAAAACGAGGTGAATGACCCATGGGTGCAGAAGCTTATACTTGCAGTTAACACTAATGTTGCTTGGCTACAGCCAGCGATGACATCAAACAACTACGATTCCTTTGTGCACTTGATCATCGACTTCATAGTCAAGAGGCTCGAGGTGATCATGATGCAGAAGAGGTTCAGCCAGCTTGGCGGGCTCCAGCTTGACAAAGAGGTCCGTTCTCTGATCAACCATTTCTCAGAAATGTCTCAGAGACCAGTCCAAGATAAGTTCTCTAGGCTTTCCCAGATGTCGACCATTCTGAACTTTGAGCGTGTATCGGAGATACTGGATTTCTGGGGTGACAATGCTGGCCATCTGACATGGCTGTTGACACCCGCAGAGGTACGGAGGGTGTTAGGACTTAGGATTGACTTCAGGCCCGAAGCAATTGCTGCTTTGAGGTTCTAAATTGTGCGCTTATACTTTATATGTACTTGTTAATTGTGAATTCTTTATATGTGGTATATCAAGATATCTTTTTCAATTTCACAGGGTCGATTCTTAGTAATTTTGGTTGCCATGACAAACATTTGTATTGTTGTAGAAATCTGCAAGCACACCTTTTGGCTGTTATGAAGTTATGATATGGATATCTGTGAATTATATATTCTAAACAGATGAGTTTGTATTATTCTGCCTTATCAATGGAGACCACTCGGTACATCACTGTTTCCATATGCAGAGGAATTAAAGTAATGCCATGATATCGATACTTATGCGTTGTGATCTAGTACTCATCATTTGATTTTCTTTTATTTTGCTTTGATCTATGTGTCTTTGTACTATGGGAACATCAGGATGCTTGTTTTAAATGCTGGATAGTATGTGCTCGGCAATGTATGCATCTTCTATAAAAAAAAAAGTGAGCATCTCTTTGTTGTACAATTAATTCTGTTTAGAAAATGGCGGTTTTGGAATCATGTGTGTTCAGTTTACTTAGAAAAAAGAAACAAAGGGAGACAGTAAGTGGGCAACGTATCCTATGTAAACTCTCATCATCACAGCTGGATCCCCATCCGATGGTCATATAGAGAGGTAGAAAATTTTAACACTTAAATCCTCCCACCACGTGGCTTGTGCATTTTATATTGATTTGATTACACTGGTTTATGTGATGTAACTCCTGAGTCTGTTTCAACTGTTCATTCGATGTTTTGCATCAGCCTTTTAACTTGTAAGCTTCCAATTGACTCTAACATTTTTAGTTGCATTCTTGTTTTAGAAGGAACAAAATTTTTAGGTGCCTGCCTTCATGTTATACAGTTTCAGTTACATGTACATATTCGTTTCTCTTTTACTATGATCACGGTGAGCCGGAGCGGAGCAAGTGAACAAGGACTCGAGAAGAACACTAAATACAGCCCAGCCCACATCGAGCCCAGTAATGATGTGGGCGCTGCAAGAAGGATGGGGGCCGTGTTGACCCAACACGTATAAACCCCGTGTTCATTTCACACAAAACAAGAACATAAAAACAGAAACATTCTCTGCCCTTAAAAGAAGTTGTCAACATCGCCACAATTCAAATTTTTCAAACTACAAGGAGCACTGCAAGTGCGAACTTCTCAAAATTCATTTATCACACGGCCGCCGTCAAACGTTCCTGACTGGTTGGATGCAGACATACAGCCACACTAGAGAAATTTAGCTTGCCACACCGCGCATAGGCTAACAATATTTATGTCCATGACAGCAATGGCAGTGACCACGTACTCTGACGAAGAGGCACTTGTATTTGAAAAGACGAGGAAATAATGCAACATTAATATGGTTTTCCAGAACCATATACCACGTTGCGAAAAACATCTCCTAAGCCTCTAAAACTCTTCAAAAAACAGTCAACTCTAAAGAATGGAAAATGGTCTCCGGTGAGGCGGTGACCCATCCTTTGGTATATACAGTGTAAACTCCGCGGCAGTCATTGCTAGTCTAACTGTATGATGGTTAAATTTATGTCAAATAACCAACCCCAGCATCCGAACAATCAGTAGCACTGCACAATAACAGCTTGATGGACAATTTTCATCCAGATCCGTGGCACGCTTCCAGATATACCTCCCACCTAAACATAAAAATATGATAAGGAACCGTAAACCCAGTTATAGTTAACAGAAATCCGATCCTTATATAAATATAAATGGAATACCAAGGTGCTTTTACCTGTAATCACAGCTGGGCAGCTGGCCTTGCCACTCTTCACAGATGCAATGAAGTTCAGAAGTTATCAGCGCCATTCTCGGCAAGCACCACAACTCCAATCACCACTCTCAGCAGGCGGTACATTTTCATCCCAAGGTGAGCATTGCTGGTGTATGTGCAGGTCACAGACTGCGCATTTGAGATCAGGTGGTGGCTCAGTGTTCTGGCACTTCTGACATGCTACCACAGAAGGGGAGGGATCATCTGTTGGGAAGTTAATATTTGAAGCTCCATCATCTATCAAAAAGGACACTTCATCAAAACCAGCTCCTTGATCGAAGTTTCCTATACAGTTGCCATCATCTTGCAGACCAGTAGACATCCTAAATGCATTGGCAAGCTGCGCATCATCAGCTTCAAGCAGCTCAGTGAATGAGAAATAAGTCTGGGGTTCATATTGATCTGTTGCAAAGCTCCCACAGCTAGTGTCATTCACTTGGTGATTAGCAGTGGAATCAGCATATGCAGTTCCTTGGGAAAAATCCCAACCCAATAGCTCTGAAGCATCCATGCTGTCAGCCTCGGAAAAAGAATATTCATTAATATTGTTGAAACTGATGTCTCCATTCCCCAGATGCTGATTCTGGATATAACACTCATTCACAGGTCTACCAGATGATTCAGAGTTTTTAGTTTGTGCTCTTCTTACTGACAGTTTCTGGCTGCTTCCTGAGGCAAAGCTCACCATGTTGGTTGATAAATCAGGATCCACTGTTTCTTCCCTTACTGTTTCGACGATTCCATATGAAGCAAGCAGTGGGTCCTGATCTGCTAAAGCAAAAGTCTCCTCACTAGATAGCATTGTTGACTGTGATGATGTAGCGACTGTTTGTTCACTAATTTCCGGTTCATGCTTTGTATAATCATCTGAATGAGGGCATTGGGGTATGGCTCTCCTTCGGCACCTACAGCATCGGTATGCAACCAACTCACCAATCCTTTCATCCTCAAGTTGCAAGGCATCACCATGAAACCAACCTGTATGCAGGGAATATCAAGGAATTAAGAAAAAGGAATTAAAAAGGCTGAAAGGCAACACAAAAGGATAATGCTTTAAGTTACAACAATGATAAATAAACTTACTTCTGCACCTCTCGCAGCGTACATACAGGAAATCCGGCGAATATTTTTTGTTACAGAGGCAACACATCGGTTTTAGTGGAGAACCTATGCCATCCTTACTTTTAAGGATTACATCATTCGCCCTGAAATCGCTCCCATCATCCTTGTCGTTTTTATTTTTCTTCCATACAAGACCAAAATATGTGATCGCTTGAACTTTTTTAATTTTCTTTGGTTTTTCTGACTTTGAGTTTTTGGCTTTTGTCTTTGACTGAGCTTGTACACTCGTGACATTCAAAGCTGCCACATCTGTAATTGGCAAGGCTTCCACCTTTGCAAGTGGCTGGGTTTTCACATTCATTATTGGTTGAGCTTCCACCTTCGCAAATGGCTGTGCTTTAACCTTTGTGGCTGGCATTGCTTTAACCTTTGTGACTGCCTGTGCTTCAACTTTCAGGGCAGGTTCAGTAGAATGGGAAGAACCAACCTTAAAGACAATTTTTGGAGCGGTCACCTGCTGTTGGCCAGCACTCTTCTGTTGAGGCCGGAAATAACTTGCATTTGTATTGTAACTTGTAAGCATAAGATTCCTCTTCTGGAGGCATAACTTGCATATCAAATTGGAAGTAGTACTGCCTCCTTCGCTAACAACAGAACTAGATGTACAATCTTTATGACAATTACCTGAAAGTTATTTTTAGACAGCAACATTGTGACTTAAGT
Source organism: Echinochloa crus-galli (assembly GCA_900205405.1). NCBI lineage: Eukaryota > Viridiplantae > Streptophyta > Magnoliopsida > Poales > Poaceae > Echinochloa > Echinochloa crus-galli. The sequence continues at coordinate 480,049 of OAMR01000430.1, read as the reverse complement.
ACTGTAAAGCTAAGAAATTGACCGATTATCTTCTTGGATATTACGAGGACAAAAATGGAAAAGAAATAGCATGCCATAGACCCATACCTTGACAAGAGGTGCATTTAACAATATCCCTAAATGTGATCAACCAAAGTACAAAAAGTTAGTATCTCAAAAAAGAATAAATGTATGATCAGTTTATCACAATAAAGAGGCAAAGTAGGAAAACCTGTATAGAACATCCTTCTTGCATGAGGTGCAGGGATACACATCTCCCCTGTGAAAGAGATAAGAAAAGACATCTCCGGTATATGCTTTTACTCGCCTTGGGTAGAAATTGGTGAAACAGTAAGAGTTCGAAATTCCTTTAGTAGGCAAGGAGCTAATCCCAGCATTCAGCTCAAATTCTCGCAACATGTAGAGTGGCACATGGTTTTCAGAAAACCACAATTTTCTATTTTCATCCTGATCACCTTCTGCTTCCAAGATATTTTTTGTCACACGCAAAGGAAGATGCTTCTGGTTGGGAAACTTAAGTGCGTATCTTATCTTATTGTCAATTATTTTTTTATCACAAATTACAGCATTTCTGAGGGCAGAGAAGTCAGCATCAGAACTTCTCCCATCTGAAGGAATTTGATCTGGAGGGATGAATTCCTTCCATCTAATATGGGCATCAAGATATCTAACCTGAGATAAATGAATATTAGGATCGTTGCTTAAGTAGGTTTGATAGTAGTCTAGTACTCTTTGCAACATCAAGACACAAGACAGAAGTGCTAACCTGCAGAGCAAGTTGAGCTGAAGTCTGAGTTAGTCCAACACATGCTCTCCAAGCAAGTTGCCGAGATCGTCTTGGAAAATTTGAACCTTCATGGTAAGATAAACCTGCTATCCTCTTTTTACCACCTATGTGGGAGACAAAACACGCCAGCTTGTTCATGCCCAGGAGGCTGATAGAGGAGAAATAAGACTAGTAACATTTAAAGTGCGCAATACCTTGGCGAGCGGCTTTTCTTATGGTTGAACATTTCAGAGCTCCCCTCTGCAAAGTACGTTTCGAAATATTTCCTCCAGTCCACCAAGTCCAGCTGTTGTCATCATCAGTAGCAGTACCAGATTCAGATGCCAACGAACGTTTTCTGCCACGCCTTCCACCAGCCCCCCGTTTTTGGTATGGTGCAGGACGAGATGTTCCCACCGATATACCAGGAGATTCCACAGGCCAGTCGTCTATTGGCTTCAACCAGCTTGCAGACAATGACACTCCACGGATATTGCTTTCCAACTGCATAGAAACATGAAAGATTTTAATGCCATAACAGTCGTATTCAATTGAATCCCCTGCGCTTTTCCTTAGGAATGTTTTTCTTCAGCATGATTTTTATCTTTCTTTCAATACCATTTATTGCATATCCAAATCTTTACTAATTCATACTCCGTAACATTGTGTGTACATTTAATTTCCTTTCTTTAAAACAGATGTCGAGGAATATTATGTATCTACCTCAAGCTTAATGCCACGGCTTGCTGCCAGCATTCAGGGTAGTTGTAGAATATTGAGGAGTATCAAAGGATGCCGAAAAATTATTAACTGAATCCTATAACTCACCTCAAGCAACAGGGGTACTACAGTTCTGCAGTTGGAAGCTTCTTGTAGTTGTTGATGCCACCGTTCTTTCTGCTGCACGTCCTGTAGAGAACCAACTAAACCATAAGCTTCTTTTCGGTACTTGGCCAAACAAATTGTGCGGCTGCTGGGGAAAATGCTTTCAACTGTAGAGAATTGTCTGCAGCCATTCTTTTCCTTGGGTTTGCAGACAGTTTGGATGCTGAAACCTTACCTTCATCAGCTGTAATAATAGCAAGATTAGCAGCAGCAGATGCTGCAATGTTACCATGATTGTAGAGATTCATGTAAGCCTGTGGTTTAAAAGACGACAGTTTTGCTGCCTTGGCACTACTCATGTTTCCAGATCTTTCAGCAACCAGCTGAAAATGTTGTTTACTTTGATAAGATGCAGAAATGGTGGATAAGTCTGGACAGGATATACCCTGAGTTGGCTGTGCTTGCGCTAAATTATACAGACCCGTTACGATGGATCCATTCTGATGAGAAATTGACGGTACCGCGGATGGCCCAAAAACTCCATTTCTGGATGCATTGTATATGTTGTGCTGAGCTGATAGAGTTTGATTGCAAACTTCAGCATTTTTCTTGGTGACAGCACCTAAGGTGGACATGCATTTCTGTTCCCCATTAACCCCAAAATTCTGGTGAACATTTGTTTGAGGAGGTGCTACTGTTTTACTGTCCCCACCATCTTTGAAAGTTGTCCAGCCACTTCCATCTCCTGCTTCCGTTGGAGTAAAACTTAACAATTGTGGAGTATAGTTCACACCAACTTCTTTACCTAATTTTGATCTCTCACGCTGAGCCATACCAAGTAAATGCTTCCAGTATTCCTCTATTTGCCTGCATATATCCACATATCCATCTGAGAGAGCAAGTCTTTGGAGGACCTTGACACCATCATGATTGTTGTAATATCTTGCATAAGACTCTGCATCTGAAGATGTTTCGATCCTGCATTATTCCATGGAGCAAAGCAGCAAACATTAAAGGAAGTATAGGACAAACCATAGCAGGTCTAGCAGAACAAATCATTAGTAAACCCGAAGTATTGTAAAATTAATTTGCAAGAACTTACACCAGCAAATAGTCGCAGGTTCCTAAGAATAGCCTCCCGCACATATCAATGCCAAACATTTGAGCTCCTCTTGCACCACGCTCAATTCTTGACGAAGTTGGTCCAAGCTTGTTAACCACACATTCTGGACAAAACCAATCTCCCTGGGGAAGGAAAGCTTTGTTTTGACCAATACATCTCGAATGATATGCCCATGGGCAACCATCGCAGCATACCAAAGTCCCATCCATTCCACATATTCGGCAATCATCACTGTTGCCATCCTGAAAAGTGTTCGATAGAGTAACTTTTGGATTTGTTACATTCGGAATATTTTCCAGGTTCTGCAGATCATTCATGTTTTTGTAAGCGGAGGCCTTTGAGGCTCTAGTCGAGACTGCTCTTGAACTAGCCTCCAAAAAGGCGCTAGAATCCATCCCATATTCCATCTCCTCATTGTAGCCTTCTCGGTCCTCCAGTTCAGTTTTGAGTTCATCTGATTCAATGACATGATCACAGAGTATTTGCAGCACCTTCAGCTTCATGGCAACAGGAAGTTTATAGTATTCAGTGGCTAGGAGGCTTCTACCAAAACTCCGTCCACCTAGATTCTTAATGCAACCCATCACATACAGATACTCTAGTAAGAAAGTTGGCCAAGTCAACGCATCTAGTAATGTCCAATCCAGATACCTGTGCACAGTTCAAAGAAAGTGAAAAAAAAATTTGTCAGAATTTTAAGAAAAGGGAACACAGGAGTTACAAAATATTTATTGTAGGTAAGATTCATAGAGTATGTACTTCAAGCAATTTGAAGCAAGCTGAGATCCTTCGGCGGATTTAGATTCAAGATGCCGCCTCAGTACACGCAGTAGCGAGACATGTACAGCATCCAACAAGTTATTCTGTACAGTGCAATTGATGGCTGCAACAAAATCATCCAGCCCAAATGGGCTGAGGAACAGCCGCACACTGAACGACCGCAGGAAGCTATAAACAGAAAAGAGATAACTTATAGACTCTTCTGGCACAGGAATGTCTCCTGATGACGGAGGCAACTCCACAGCCTGTACAGGAGGGCATGGCTCAGATGGTTCTTCTTTAGTGAAATCTGATGAATTGCTCGAAGATTCAACATCCTCAGACATATCTGAGCCAGACCCACTATGCTGCGGTGCATCAGGCCTGGCAGACATCTCGCATCCATCAACCCTCTGCCTAGTGCTTGCTGGCTCTTTCACCTCCGAGGCACCCCCTGATGAAACCAGCAAGTCTAGCTTCCTCTTCCTGCAGCTCACCTTCATGCCCAATGCACCATTCTCATCAGACATGAGAAACTCCCGGAGCTGAGGAAGTCCCAAATCCTCACCATGCCCATCCTCAAAAACCACAGTGTAGACCCCATTAGTGCTATCATAGGATGCAACCTTCCCAATAAGAATCCTTGCATGCCCTGGAGCGCTCCGGCCAATGTAGCGGCCCACCAAGCATTCCCCCACCTCTTGTTTCACCTGAAGGCCCCCAGCAGGTGTAGCAGGCCCTTGATTCACCACTCCGCCATCACCCTCCGCCATCTTAACCTCACCTGACAAAGCCCCTGCAGTGCAATCTTGTTCCTGAACACAGCCACCACAATCGACCTCCATCTTCACTTGAGACGCAACAGGAGGTAAATCTCGTGCTGCCTCTGGAACGCTCCCCACGTTGGCCTCACTCACTGTAGAAGCTGCAGAGTTGTGTATGCTTGCAGAGGCAGCCTCGTGGACCTCCATCTTCTCTTCTCGAGACACCACAGGAGCCGCATCGTGCAGCTCCCCCGGAACGCCGCCCTCATCGACAACCTCCTTCGCTGCAGGCGGCACGTCAGAGTGTCCTCCGCCCGCTGGGTCGCACTCACCCACCTCGTCGGTTACAGGCTCCGCAGGGCGCTCTCCGCCCGAAGCGCCGCCCTCATCTACCTCCACCCTCGGCTCGCTCACCGAGGCCGCCGCATCACGCGCACGCTCCGCCGCGACGCCTTCGCCCGGCTCCGCGTCACAAGGTTGTTCCACCGCAGCGCCGACATCGGCGGTCACCATCTTCACCTCACCAGCAGCCGGCGGCGGTGCCGGTGCCGCCGGAAGGGAGCCTTGGAGCATCCGATCAGAACCATCCGCGACTTCCATGGTAACTACTGGGCCCGAAAACCTAGCGAGTGCGCCCTAGAGAACCATCCTCATCGCGAATCGCGCGCCGCCGGGACAGATTCCGAAGTGACCGGTGAAGCGGGAGCGGAGGCGAGGCGGCCCGGCGCGGATGTGGGGGTGGGCGGATACGAATCTGGGAGTTGCGGGAGCCGCCGATCTCGCACTTGTGCGGCGGCGGCACCGAACGAGCCGCGTGGGTGAATGGAACGGGGTAGTGGGGAGGCCGGGTGCAGGGCTCGCAATCCTGTGGCGGCGGCGTGAGGAGGAGGCGAGGCGGCGCGGGGGAGTGGAGGGGAAGAAAGAGGTGGAGATGATGGGCAACGCAACAGAGGGAGGGAGGCGAAGGGGGAAGAGAGAAGTGGAGCACGGGCGGGGGCACACAGCAAGGCGTGGCCCGAGCCGCACCAGCCTGGCTCGCGTCGCGTTTTTCCGGGGTAGCGGGTTCGGGTGGTGGCGCGATGGAGACCGACCCGCACGGACGCGCGGTGTCAGTGAGAGAGGCGCTCGGTCCGTTCGTGGGCGGATGCGGGTGGGTTGGAGCGAAGCGTGCAGCCTCGTCGTTCCACCACGAGGGCCGGGCCGGGGGCCAGCACGTACGACGGCTGCTGGTCGACGGCCGCGGTGGAGGGAAGGTGCTGCGACTTTTTCAAATTCAAAACGGTGGAGGGAGTAGCTTACTCCAGCTTGCTTGCACGCACAGGTAGGGCAGGCGGGGCAACGGTCGCTCGTTGGCTCGCGCCAAGTGTACGTGTCTCGTGGTGGTGCTTGCTTTGCTTTTGTGGCTGCAGCTAGCTTGCCCACTCGTGAACTACCAGGCGAGGTGTGCGCGCTGGTGCTCCTGGCTGTGTCTTTGCATATAGGCAACACTCAACCATCTCCACACACCTAGCTAGGGAAATTATGTTTGTGATTCTCGGTTCCTCTCTCGGACTATTACCGCAGTCCATTTCAGTGATCATAACCACCTATTGTAAGGTTGAGAGTGTACAATGGAACGACATGAATCCGGTGTGTCGCCTGCGTGTCGTTATGGTATGTTTTATGAAGGCTTGGTACTAAATTTCAAACCCTAGGCCGGGAGTGCTATCCTGTGGCGTAGCATCTTTTGAGATACCTCAACAGGTTGCTTAATCATTTTTATCTATGTCAGTAGGGCGCATTGGTTGAATACCAGGTGAGGCTAAGAATCCATTTGGAATCCGATATCGATGGCGTCAAAGTTCTACATAAACTAATAACTGTTGTTGTTCTAGCTTCTGAGTGTGACAGCAAGTGCGGGTCTTGGGCATTTATCTCAATATATTTTAGTTGGTGTTTTTCTTATTAAGCAGGCTTTTCCTATATTGTGGAACAGGAAAGTAAATGTGAAACGTATGAGAATTTTGAATCATATAAGTATTGTAATAGTTCAAGCAAAGTTCTATCAAACTTCAAAGGTGAACATCCGAATACGTGATTGAAGAAACCAACAAACCTTTGATGGAAACAAAAATCTAAATGAAATTTAGATTTCGTTTGCACTTGTCTAAATCAACAGCCACCAATACATTCTTCCTGCAATCTTGTTCCTGAACACAGCCACCACAATCGACCTCCATCTTCACTTGAGACGCAACAGGAGGCTTGCTGGCTCTTTCACCTCCGAGGCACCCCCTGATGAAACCAGCAAGTCTAGCTTCCTCTTCCTGCAGCTCACCTTCATGCCTAATGCACCATTCTCATCGGACATGAGAAACTCCCGGAGCTGAGGAAGCCCCAAATCCTCACCATGCCCGTCCTCAAACACCACGTTGTAGACCCCTGTTGTGCTATCATAGGACGCAACCTTCCCAATAAGAATCCTTGCATGCCCTGGAGCGCTCCGGCCAATGTAGCGGCCCACCAAGCATTCCCCCACCTCTTGTTTCACCTGAAGGCCCCCAGCAGGTGTAGCAGGCCCTTGATTCACCACTCCGCCATCACCCTCCGCCATCTTAACCTCACCTGACAAAGCCCCTGCAGTGCAATCTTGTTCCTGAACACAGCCACCACAATCGACCTCCATCTTCACTTGAGACGCAACAGGAGGTAAATCTCGTGCTGCCTCTGGAACGCTCCCCACGTTGGCCTCACTCACTGTAGAAGCTGCAGAGTTGTGTATGCTTGCAGAGGCAGCCTCGTGGACCTCCATCTTCTCTTCTCGAGACACCACAGGAGCCGCATCGTGCAGCTCCCCCGGAACGCCGCCCTCATCGACAACCTCCTTCGCTGCAGGCGGCACGTCAGAGTGTCCTCCGCCCGCTGGGTCGCACTCACCCACCTCGTCGGTTACAGGCTCCGCAGGGCGCTCTCCGCCCGAAGCGCCGCCCTCATCTACCTCCACCCTCGGCTCGCTCACCGAGGCCGCCGCATCACGCGCACGCTCCGCCGCGACGCCTTCGCCCGGCTCCGCGTCACAAGGTTGTTCCACCGCAGCGCCGACATCGGCGGTCACCATCTTCACCTCACCAGCAGCCGGCGGCGGTGCCGGTGCCGCCGGAAGGGAGCCTTGGAGCATCCGATCAGAACCATCCGCGACTTCCATGGTAACTACTGGGCCCGAAAACCTAGCGAGTGCGCCCTAGAGAACCATCCTCATCGCGAATCGCGCGCCGCCGGGACAGATTCCGAAGTGACCGGTGAAGCGGGAGCGGAGGCGAGGCGGCCCGGCGCGGATGTGGGGGTGGGCGGATACGAATCTGGGAGTTGCGGGAGCCGCCGATCTCGCACTTGTGCGGCGGCGGCACCGAACGAGCCGCGTGGGTGAATGGAACGGGGTAGTGGGGAGGCCGGGTGCAGGGCTCGCAATCCTGTGGCGGCGGCGTGAGGAGGAGGCGAGGCGGCGCGGGGGAGTGGAGGGGAAGAAAGAGGTGGAGATGATGGGCAACGCAACAGAGGGAGGGAGGCGAAGGGGGAAGAGAGAAGTGGAGCACGGGCGGGGGCACACAGCAAGGCGTGGCCCGAGCCGCACCAGCCTGGCTCGCGTCGCGTTTTTCCGGGGTAGCGGGTTCGGGTGGTGGCGCGATGGAGACCGACCCGCACGGACGCGCGGTGTCAGTGAGAGAGGCGCTCGGTCCGTTCGTGGGCGGATGCGGGTGGGTTGGAGCGAAGCGTGCAGCCTCGTCGTTCCACCACGAGGGCCGGGCCGGGGGCCAGCACGTACGACGGCTGCTGGTCGACGGCCGCGGTGGAGGGAAGGTGCTGCGACTTTTTCAAATTCAAAACGGTGGAGGGAGTAGCTTACTCCAGCTTGCTTGCACGCACAGGTAGGGCAGGCGGGGCAACGGTCGCTCGTTGGCTCGCGCCAAGTGTACGTGTCTCGTGGTGGTGCTTGCTTTGCTTTTGTGGCTGCAGCTAGCTTGCCCACTCGTGAACTACCAGGCGAGGTGTGCGCGCTGGTGCTCCTGGCTGTGTCTTTGCATATAGGCAACACTCAACCATCTCCACACACCTAGCTAGGGAAATTATGTTTGTGATTCTCGGTTCCTCTCTCGGACTATTACCGCAGTCCATTTCAGTGATCATAACCACCTATTGTAAGGTTGAGAGTGTACAATGGAACGACATGAATCCGGTGTGTCGCCTGCGTGTCGTTATGGTATGTTTTATGAAGGCTTGGTACTAAATTTCAAACCCTAGGCCGGGAGTGCTATCCTGTGGCGTAGCATCTTTTGAGATACCTCAACAGGTTGCTTAATCATTTTTATCTATGTCAGTAGGGCGCATTGGTTGAATACCAGGTGAGGCTAAGAATCCATTTGGAATCCGATATCGATGGCGTCAAAGTTCTACATAAACTAATAACTGTTGTTGTTCTAGCTTCTGAGTGTGACAGCAAGTGCGGGTCTTGGGCATTTATCTCAATATATTTTAGTTGGTGTTTTTCTTATTAAGCAGGCTTTTCCTATATTGTGGAACAGGAAAGTAAATGTGAAACGTATGAGAATTTTGAATCATATAAGTATTGTAATAGTTCAAGCAAAGTTCTATCAAACTTCAAAGGTGAACATCCGAATACGTGATTGAAGAAACCAACAAACCTTTGATGGAAACAAAAATCTAAATGAAATTTAGATTTCGTTTGCACTTGTCTAAATCAACAGCCACCAATACATTCTTCCTACATAATGAATATGTTTACCTTGGCAGATATATATATGGGGCGATAATTTTAAGGGCGTGCCTGCAACTAGGCTGAAACGAAACAAATTCCTTTAATCTTTAATTACTAATCACTAGTTTTCTGCTTCGTTGTTCTACGCCATTTTTTTTCTACATTTGGTTCTAAGCCATCTTTTTTTTAATACTTTGTTCTAAGCCATCTTAATTTGTAGTGGGCCTCGGCCCTTGGGGATCGAGACGTTGCATTCCATGGACCGGGATAATAAGGAAAGGTCCAGCTCCTTTGTCGGCCGAAAGCTGCCTCTACCAGGGCCCAAGTTTGCAAGGTTATATCAGACAGAATTATCTACTTGGGCCGGTTCATTTCAGACTAAAGCCTCGTTGAAATGATTGTTGGGCCATAACAGGCCGGGCTTGGTCAGGCCGGATTTATCTACTTGGAACAAATTGGTGGATGGTGGAGCGTATAAGTTCAAATCTCGGTGCCTTTAAACCAATCCAGATCATCCGCAAGACGGCAAGACCAATCAGCAAAGCACGAAGTAGCTTGGTAAAATGGAGTTAAACTGCAGATCATGCTGACTAAGATGAAATGCATTATGTACACAAATTTAAACATAAGGCATCCGATTCTGTTTAAATGACCTTAAAATTGTTCCAGAAAACCTGAAAGCCACGTGTCTCCTTTCTTAGCACATACAGCTACATAGATCTTTACACGGAAGACGGAAGTAACTATCTGAACTGCAGATCAGAATTACAAAAACAGCAGCATCCAAGCTGACGAGCTGTTGATTTGTGCCTGTTCCTTGTGAGTATCGCTGACGGAACAAAGTTAGCAAGGGGTCGTTTTGTCTGACACCGAGAGACGCTATCTCCGATCTCGTATTCTAAGCTCTCATCTAGTTCAGTTCTGTTGACAGTGTTGACACCTGACAGCCACCTGCAATTACAGATATGACAGTGACACATGTCACCCAGCGTAAGCTGCACAAGCATTGCAGTTTCCGCCAGCTGCCGGCTCCAATCTGGCCTTTCCCTCCAGCTCCCTCCCAAATCTGCACAGGTAATTCAAACCCACAAGCAGCTCTGTCACCGCGGCCTCCGTCTTCCTCCGATCCGCGAAATGGAGCGTCTGCAGAAGCAGGACGCCGGCGCTGGACGCGACGTTCCGCTGCTCGAAGTTCCTCTCGGCCTGCCACCGGATCATGTTGTGGGCGAGCGGAGCCAGCCATCCCAGGATCCTCTGCACGGTGTCGGACCACTCGGCTGCCAGGACAGGGTCGCAGCAGGCGGCGTTCATGGCGAGCAGAGGCTTGAGCCGCGCCCTGAGTGACGCCCGGATGCTGCCGGTGAGCATGGCGTAGAGGTCGTCCCTCTCGTCGGAGCAGATGTGGTGAGGCGCGACGGCGAGCTTCTCGATGAACATGACGAGGTTCGCGTAGTGCAGTGCCAGCCCGGCGCCGCCGAGCGACGACGCGGGCGCGTTGGCCAGAGCGTCGTGTCGCGATGACTCGAACACGGACGTCGAAGGCCTCGTGTTCGTGCGATCCGGTTGGGATTGGAGGTTGATGCAGCTGCTGCTGTAATCGTCGTTGCTGGCGGCTGCAGATATGTAGCTGAAGCTCAGTGGAAGGTGAGCGTCGCCGCCATGGATCCAGCTGCTCCTCTCCGGGGAATTGCTCCCCATGGCCACGCAGCCAACGAGGTGCCTGCCAGCCGCCGGCCACTTGAGCTGCTGCCTCAAGCTCTTGCTCCGGGACATGAGAAACCGGCGAGCGTCGCCGCCGCCGGCGATCTTGCCGGATCTTGCGCGCCGCATCCTCCGAGGAGTGTCTTCTGAGACGACGTCGGAAGGGTACACCATGGACTGCATGCTGCTGCTCACGAACGAGGTGCTCCATGAAAGGCGCGAGACCCTGGTGGAGTCGTCATCCTCGTACATGGAGGAGATGGAGATGGTCGTGGGCATGTGCTCCAGGTCGAACACCTCGATGATCCTGGCGACGATGGTGAAGAGCGACCTGGCGAGCAGGCGGACGGCGTAGTCGAAGGTGCGGCCCCAGAGGGAGGCCGCGCGGAGGCGCTCGACCTCCTGCCTCTGCCGCGCGACGCGGCGCGCGCACTCCCCGGCGCTCGCCGGCAACGCGGCGCGGTGTTGCCTGCCGTCGCGGCGCAGGACCTGCTCGAGCTCGGCGAGCACGTCGAGCTCCTGGCAGAGGTGCGCGGTGAAGGCGACCAGGCGCTGCATCTTGCGAGCCTTCCGGTCCATCTTCCTCTCCGCCGCGTAGCGCAGCCCGTGGTGGTCGGCGCCCTTGAGGAGGGCGGCGAAGAGGGCGTCGAAGCGGCGGAGGAGCGGGTCGGCGCAGCGCGGCGAGAGGCGGGCGACGGCGCGGGCGAGGTCCCGGCAGGCGGCGGCGAGCTCGGCGAGCGCGAGGGCGAGGAGCGCGGCGTCGTCGTCGGCGACGAGGCGGCGGACGCCCTCGAGGCGGATGGCGTGGGCAGACGAGCGCGCGGAGAGAGGCCACCGGGGGCGCCGTGCGCGTCGTCGTCAACTCGTCGTCCGGGTGCTCCGCGACCCGGCGTGTCTCCGTGCGGGTGTCGTGGCTCGGAAAGTTCGCCGGCGCGGCAGCGGCACTTGCAATGATTGGCACGGACAGTACAGCAGCAGCCGGCGTCTTCTCTTCTCGGTGGCTATATTCTGAGATGTTAGAATTGGAAGGGTAAATTTGGGAGTATGATGTCACTTCGTAATCATTGCACTACTGTAGCATTTCGTTTGTATTTGTGAAAAATTATCCAAAAATTGATTAACTGGGCTTAAAATGTTCGTCTCGCAGAGCACAACAAAACTGTGTAATTAGTTTTTGATTTCATCTATATTTAGTACTCCATGCATGTTATGACATTTTGATGTGATGGAAAATCTTCTTTTTGCATAGTAAATTTGGGAGTAAAATTTGGAACATTTGTGTTGTCTGTCCATGGGTCACGAGTTGGCGACCTCACGAGTCACGACACATCGGATGGCGTTACAAGGGTCGATGGAGCGAGTGGGACGCAGCGCGTTTTGGCCATTTGCTCATGTCTCGTGGCAACACACACGTAAAGACGTCTCGTGTCTCGTAGAGTCGTAGTCTCAAGCTCGAGGCTTTACTAATTTCCGAGCGAGTTATCGAGTGGTGACAGATGCCGCCCGGAGAACCAAGTTGCATCGTACAAACTAGAAAAAGGATCGACTCGCCGGCAGTTATACAGATATTATTACGATCCATCGTCCATATGGCTAGCTGCCAATATGCGCGTGTCTTCGAATTCGACTATTATCTTATCTATCTATATTCGCCCAGATGTATGTACAGAGTTGGACCTCTCTAATGACGGCGGATCACAAGAACGTTACGAGGAAAAGCTAAATAAAAAAGGGCCAACCGGCGGGCCTACTATACTTCATAAATGGGCATCTCAGTCCAATACCACCAACATGGGCCAGGTCAGTAGAGATGAGGCCCACTAGCCCACTGGACCGCAACCGTGCCTTGTGATGATTCATGGGGGACGACGGCAGACCGTGCCTCTGTGTTTCTGTTGAGCTGTGCGGCTTAGTCTGTGGTTATTGCTTCCAGGATCATAATAATAAGGGAATGGACCAATCCGGAATTCATAGCACCAAATGTCTCCTCCTGTTTTTTTCCTACTAACCTAGAGATGAGGTAATCACATGACTTCAGGTTGTTTATATTTTCTCACATGTTGCTTGTAGTGTGCATTACGGTATCACCTTCAGTGGTCACCCTCATGCCTCAGACAGTCAGACCTCAACTACACATAGTTCAGTTTCAGTTTTTGCTTCAGATCTAAGATAACCTTTAGGCTTAGGATTGATCTATGTCTCTGAAGAATTCATGCCCAACTTTATATAAGAGTTTGTACAAATTTGTCCTTCAACTAATGCATAGGTTTTTTCTCAGTGTTTTGAGACATCAAAATGATACTTAATTGTCAGGGTTAAAAAATGGAACTCAGTTGCACAACTTTTCATTAACCCCATGTGGAAATTCTCTCATAGGCAGCGGATTTCTTTTTCATGAGAGCATCATATGTAATTTCCCTTCTCCATCTTGTTTTAGTTAGTAATTCTTTGGTCATCTATAAACTTTTTAACAGTATTTTTTGGTCAGCTAGTCAATAAAATGCTGCAATATGGTCCTCGTTATGTTATTATCATATTAATATGTCATCAGTTTGAATCTAAGTACTCTTGCTCCATTGAAGCCACTCTGTCAGTTGTAATTTGATGAGTCAACATTTAAGTCGATAGAAGAGCATAATAACTTGTGCTTCTGCAGCGAATATATGTAGTTATGTACTTGTTGCGCACAGACATATCCAACATTGAGTTATGCCTATTCTGTGATTCCTATATAGACATCTTGTACAAAACCTAATTATAGCTTTTTCAGCAAATTTTGATGATTATGTGCGATACAGTATAGAGTTTTCTTAGATATTCATTGTGGACTGGAGTAGCAGTTTGATCGTGGCGACGCTCGTTCTTTTACTATTGGATCCAAGAAGTTTTTTTAGTATGGTAAGTTAATTCGGGAATATATACGCTCCAATACATTTTAGTCGTTTACTGAAATATATAGTTCAAGACCTAACAGTTTTGTGTAATTATGATGTAATCAGAAATCACCAAGCTGGACAAATTCCACAATCTAAAAAGTAAGTAATCACAAATTTTGAGAAGGGAAAATCCAATTACAAACGGCTTTTGGATTGTATTTCACTAGCCTCCCCAGTCTGCAATATTCTTGGTTTTGTTACAAAACATTAGCTTGATCACTAATTACCTTGAGGGTCACAAAAAACTTTCAGACTTATTCGATGGTTATCAACTGTTTTTCCCAATGATTTCAGCAAATGCTACAACAAAAGTGGGAGCTAAGTTAAGAACACCAATGTCCATTTGCATGAGGCAAGATCAATCAACATGACTTACTTGTATATTTTTCCCAAACAGTACATTACTAAAGCAGGTATGCATACTCTGATCTTTAAGCATAGTTATTTTTTCTCTTAACAGTGAATGCGCAACAGTTAATGAAATGATCACACTGAAGCGCAAAAAAATGCTGATAAGACACCAAACTCAGTACGAGCCATTGTTCCCCTACCTCTGTTAAATGGTGCAGCCACCAGCTACTTGTCCAGTGTGCTACTAGTTTGTGTAGGTTATTCCTTGAAAGTGTGCTTCAAGGCCATGTGCATGGGTAGATTAGGTATCAGATTATTTCGTAGTCTAAGAATAGAAAAGGCCCTCTAGGTCTGAGACTCTGAGTTCCCTGTTTGTTTACTTTAATTATTATCTGGCAGCTTTAGTTTTTTCTCTTGTTTTGCTTTTACATGTTTATCATATTAAAAGTTGTGATACAAGAAAGGGCGCGTGAGCTGCTTTCCCTTCTTCCATTTGTTTAATACTTACAAGAAGCCTGCAAAAACGTTTGATACAAGAACGGACATTTTTTTGGCTTAATCACATGGCACCACTATCATTACTCTTTAATCAAAGCATCATCGATAATCAACTCTATTATTTAATCCTTGGGAGGTGAGTTTTGGTTCCTTGTGGGTACACTTGAAGCAAGTACAGCTGTTTACAAATCCATACTCAGTATCTGCAAAACATCTCTAATGAAACTTAATAAAATTTGTTTGTTTTCCCCTTTGTATCTACAAAGTACAAAAAAGGGATTCCTCCAGATATATATGATGTAGTTTTATGATTGCTAACTGTTTGAATTTTGAACACAAGAACATTCAGAGTATATAATTAGAGATTCTCACTTCTGAATCTTCAAGTACTTTGCTGTGGTTTACCTGTATCTGTTAACTACACTGAAGGATTTTGGACTAAGAACAAGTGTACTGTTTTCTTTTTCAAGTTCTCTTCTTGATGTCTATCTTAGTGATCCTACTTACATATGCATGGCTCAGCTAGATCAACCTTCTGCATTTGAGCTCACCAATTTATGATAGGCTATCCTCTGTCCCAACCCTCAGATTTGAGAATTATAGATGTTTGAGGTAAAAGATGCGCAATCAATCGAATGGTCTGGGAACTATTTTCTGTGACTCAAAATAAAAGGGAAATTACTTTCAAATATTGGTTGCCAACATGACCATGTTAATAAAGTATGACATGTATACACTTCCAGTTTATCTGATCATGTATTTCTACCCGATGATATCTGTTGAACGAGACTCGGTCCTTTTAACAAAAACCCCTCGCTGGTGACAAAACCAAACTCCACTATCTCACCTCTGCTAATAAAATAACACCATTTGGCACCACACTTTTATTAGAGGGTATGCGATCTTTTACCTTGTGAGTGTTCTGATTTACTTTGAAACCACAATCAAATAGGCTGGCTGTTATTAACCTTTGTAAGCTGTCATATTTGTTACTTTCTTGCTCTTAAGTTTTTTTTTGTATCTAGTATTCTTGCCATTTTGTTGCTGTCAACTTTGGTATTCCTCCCTGATGACTGGAAGCACAATTTCCCTACATGTTCTCTAGAACAAAAGAGTGGTAAAGAGTCACAGCCAATCCTTAGAGGAAACAAAAAAATCTCCTATGTTCCCGTGTATCAAGAATTTAGAACTTTAGATCTCTCAGTGCTTTCTTTCTTGCCGTCTCGTTGTTCACTTACTGATAGTCAGGAGCAGGGTGACAGAGTATATTAGAACTCAAATATGCCGTGATATTGGTGAATTGACATTTTTTGTTGTGTTCACCAATTCAAAATGATATGACCCAAAATGAAAAATAATAAGCAGGTGGCATATATTTTTAGTAGATTTGTGAAGTGTCCCAACTTCCAAGTAGTGTTTCTTTCTTCTACCAAAGCTTGTGTGTCCTCCATTTCTGCATCTGAGATGCAATAAATGTAATAGCTATATGAGCAGTACATGGTGAATCCAGCTTTTGATCCGCAGCTCACACATTTCATCTTTTGCAGCGGATGTTGCGGAAATTTGCTCCAGCGGCCGTGCACCTTCAGAGTACTCCTACTTACAGCTGTGCACAGTATAAGCTTTGATGTTTCCAAGGCAAGGGACAGAATTTTCTCTTTCCTGCTATATTTCTTACATGTATCCTTTTTACAAGTGTTTTATTTATTGTGTAAATCTTCCATTTGAATTTATATAGTGTATATTCTTCTATGTTTTTTCTAGACAGTTTTCTTCTTATATTGCGCTTCTTCTGTTTTATCAAGGGTCCCCTCATTTGTCTGTATCTTCCTCTGGCTGGTGGCCTGGTGCCTTATTGGTTATTGCCAAGAAGCACCACTTTTCGTTTTTCTTGTTGGGGATACTCATATTAAAATGGTTTGCATAAAACTATTGCCTTGTTTATTCAGGCCATAGTTTTATGATTACGAGGCTTTCAAGCTTTTACAGTTACAGCACATCGTGGATTTGACTGTCTTTTTTATTTGCCTTTTACTTCCCAGCTACTGATTTCCCAAAAGCCCCATGCTTTGATCTTATCTCCTCAAGTTGGACAGCTGTGAAATGTAAATGTGCAGTGCAGGGCAGCTTGGCCAAAGCAAAACAGGTACAGGTGCTAGTGCTGCCGTGCTGCAAATTTAGGTACGCGTGCTTGTTAGTAATTTTATGTCGTCAGTATTTCCTCGTCTTCACCTAAGGGCTGTGTTTACTTCCAAAAAGTGTAGAGAAAGTTTGGAGAAAATGTCACATCGGGCACTGTAGCATACTGTAGCACTTTTTGTTTGTTTGTGGTAAACATTATCCTATCATGACCTAACTAGGCTTAAAAGATTCATCTCGTCGTGTACATCAAAACCATGCAATTAGTTTTTTTTATTTACCCATTTATTTACCTACGTTTAGTGTTCCATGCATGAGGAGAGAGATTTGATGTGATAGGTGGATAGTGATGTTTGGAGAGAGAATTTTGGGAATTTTAGTGATGTGATAGCGAACTAAACACAGCCAAGGCGCTGTTTAGTTCCCAAATTCACACTTCTAAATTCACTATGCAAAAAGAAGATTCCTATCACATCAAAATGTCATAGCATGCATGGAGTACTAAATATAGATAAAATCAAAAACTAATTGCATAGTTTTATTGTACTCTATGAAACGAACATTTTGAGTCTAATTAATTAATTTTTGGACAATTTTTTACACGTACAAACGAAACGCTACAGTGACCGAATCGGACGTTCCCTTTCTGAACTAAACGCGGCCTAAACCTCTCTCTTGAAACTGTGGGGGTAAAAAGGATGGAGGAAACAAGAATATGACTTTTTTTTTGTGTGTGCTCAAGATTCCAAAGAAGAGGCACATTGGGAAAGCTGCATAGAAAGATGAGAAACGAAATGCTTTATTAGGTCTACTAACGGGTATTAGTAGTACTAATTATACAAATAGTAGAATTATCACCTCTCAACTGCATAAAAACAACCAAACAAATACTCCCTCTATGTCAACATTTATCAGTTTGAAATGTATCCTAGGTACAAATTTCATATTATTACATTGAAACTGTGCATTATATTTTTCACCATTTTATGCATTTTTACCATTTAAAAATATTACCGCAAAATGTGGCAATCAAAAGTGTGCAGTGTAGTGCAGACATAGTAATGGTTCAGTTGGAGATGGAGTGAGCAGTAATGAACTGTATGGTACAATCCCCAATGTGATTGCTTTTCTCTCACCTGCTGGATCTTTTAATACTCCGTATATCAACAGGCAAGAAAAGACTTAAAGGAGAACCAGGGAGGGAGTATTCAAATCTAAGTTACCATGCATATGAAAAAAAATGTGTATTTCCTACTTTGCGTTTTATAGTACTTAAAACTCAATTAAGACACAATTCTTTAACTGTATTTAATTTATTCCCTTTAATTTATCTTATCCATTTTAAGTTCAAAAAATTATCTTATCCATTTTTCGGAAGACATTGTTTGTCTCATTCGCTACTTTACTGTTCAATAGAAAAAATGGAAGGTATGTTGGACGCTAGTACACTTTTGCAGTCCAACCAATCAGATGATTGGTCAAAAGAGAGAGAAGGTTACAGAGAGCAGGAAACCCCGCCCCGCCATTCTTGTGCAGTTTCTGCCCAAGGCCGCCATTCTTGAATGTGGGAGTCTAATATCACTTCGTAATCATTGTATCACTGTAGCATTTCGTTTGTATGTGTGAAAAATTGTCCAAAAATTGATTAATTAGGTTCAAAATGTTTGTCTCGCAATAATTAGGTTCAAAATGTTCGTCTCGTAAAGTTCAACAAAACTGTGTAATTAGTTTTTGATTTCATCTACATTTAGTACTCCATGCATGTTATGACATTTTAATGTGATGGGGAATTTTCTTTTTCATAGTAAATTTGGGAGGTGAATTTGGGATCTAAACAAGGCCTTAGTTTCCAAAAGTTGCCAAAAAGTAACTCCTAAATACACTATGCAAAAAGAAGATTCCCCATCACATCAAAATGTCATAACATGCATGGAGTACTAAATGATGAAATCAAAAACTAATTACACAGTTTTGTTGTACTCTGAGAGACGAACATTTTGAGTCTAATTAATTAATTTTTGGACAATTTTTTGCACATACAAACGAAAATACTACCGTGACGCAATGATTACGAAGAGACATTCAACTCCAAAATTCAACCTCCCAATTCTCCATCTAAACACCACCCAAATCTCCTTTATTTTATATCTGTCATTTTCCTATATTCAAAATCTTTTCCCTGATGACTTCGGTATAATACTGCTACAACCAGCTTGCTTACTGGTGCCTGGTAGTAACCAGACACAAACCAAAACTAGAGCAAGGTGTCTTCTCTTGTCTGTCTTCCTCGTTTGAGTCCAAGCAACCAAAGAACCAGCAAGCTCCTAGTTCCAACCAAGAAGAGCCCTTCACATTGTAATGGAGGGAAGGGAGGGCGTTGCCGTGGCAGGAGGCCCCGAATCCGCTCATGGTCTCTTCAGAGCAGACATAACCATGACAGAGGCGCATGAAGCAGCAAAGGGGTACCAGTCCTCTCCCTCGCCGTCGACGTCCCCCACGCCGTCCCCGCCACCGGCCGAAGCTCCCCACGGAGGGGATGACACTGCAACTCCACTTGCGTGGAGTCTGGGCGGCGAGAAGCCTAGTGAGGCCGCGGGGGACAACGGCGTGCAGACCGAGACGGCCGGGCAGAGTAAGCATGCCAGCTTGAGCTCCGAACGGCGCAGGGGCCGCCCGCGGGGCTCCGGCAGGCGTCAGATCCTAGCCACTCTAGGTCAGTATGGATCCTCCGAAATGCAAATGTCCGTCTTTCTTCTTGTGCAACTAGAAATTTCCTTTCTTTTTGTTGCTTTATAATTTTTCCCGATGTTTGCCCCCCTTGTTGATTTCTGTTACATTGCTTGGATGGGGTCCAGTTAGGCTGATGTGTATGTGCTTTTCAGACTGAACTAGTCAATATCCGTTTATTCCGTTTCCCAGTTACCACGGTTCTTCTGTTCATTGGCGCCTTCATCTTTAGTGTCGTAATTAAAGCTATTCTCATGTTTTATCCCCTTTCTTCCTACCAATCTTGCATGCACATTCTTTCTTTGGGGATTTTTCCTGGGTGGATTACCTACCGACCTAATCCTTTTCCATGGTTCAGTTAATTTTCTTACAGATTAGCCGTGATTAAGGCCTCCTTTTTATCATCTAGTAGTTGGTTTAAGTTACTTAAAAATTGTTCATTTCTCTGTCTGACTGGTTTCTTCAAATGCAAAAGGGGAATGGTACGCGCTTTCAGCGGGAGGGAGTTTCACACCTCATGTCATCATCGTGGGTACTGGTGAGGTAATACTGTATTCCATATCATCACAGCATCATGTTTCTCCGCAGCTAGTTGGCATTGTTTGACTAGTGGGCAGTGCTTGTCTTGAGGGTGTCACTGAGCGTTCTTGTCCAATTTGTTGGTAGGATGTGGCGGCTCGCATAATGTCGTTTTCTCAGAAGGGTCCACGCTCAATCTGCATCCTGTCTGCCAATGGGACAATCTCTAATGTAACACTGAGGCAGCCGGATTCATCTGGTAGCACCTTCACCTATGAAGTAAGGACCCTTTTGCATCTTATCTTATTCTAATTGTAATTTTCTGAGTTAGTACTTAGGACCGGCTAGCTGCTATGTACTTCTTAGAACTTGGAAGCCCTGGTCACTGCACAAATTTGGTCTATTCAGTATTATTAGTATTGTTTATACTCACATCAAGCACAGTGATTTTCTTGCCATGTTTCTTTTTTTTTTCAAAATATGTGGGAGTATACCGTTAATTTGATGTCATGTTGCAATCGACGACCCATGCTGAAAGATTCAGCCATGCAAGTCACGTTCTTTGACTTGATTGCGATACCTCATGAAGCAGACCTACTGTGTTGGAAAAGGCTTCCCCTACGGCCCTTTTCTGCCTCTTCCACTTTCTTATAAGTCTCTTCCATTTTGTTCTATGCTCATTATAGATTTGATTTATTTCGTAAGACTCCTAATTTTAACTTAGACTCTGTTAAAATACACAGAAACTTTATTAAAGTTCTATAAATGGCCATGTGACTTTCTAAACTCTAAAGTCTCACATCTGCATGAGAAATGGTAACAGAAGTTCTTGAGTTGTTTCATTGCTGCAGGATCACAAAGATTTCATACCCCTCGATGTCTGCATTTATGCTGCTCATGTTTAAACAAACTGATGTGTTCAGGGTCGTTTCGAGATTCTGCAATTGATGGGCTCTTTTACAATGGCTGAGGAAGGTAGGAGGAGAACCGGTGGGCTCAGTGTCTCTCTTGCTGGCCCTGATGGCCGTGTGGTTGGCGGTGTAGTGGCTGGGATGCTGCGTGCTGCCAGTCCTATACAGGTAAGAACTGTCTGAAACCTCTACCAAATTGGATTACCATTGCAGTCATACTGAACACATCATCATAACAGAAACACACTGATCCCCTGTTGGTTCAATCTTCATCGCTATCTGTACTGCGTCATAAATTGATGAAAAACGTTGCAGCAGCTATCTTTTCTTATCCTCTAACATGAACCTTTTGGACTGCAGGTGATTGTGGGGAGCTTCCTGCCCAACAGCCTGAAGCAGCATCAGAGGAGGATGAGCCTGCAGCAACAAGCACCTCCTGCTCCAGCTCTCCCTGCACCTGTGGCTCCCCCTCCCGTGCTCACAGCGGCGATGCCAATCTCCCAGGCTGCTCCAGGCAACGGCTACCATGCTGCACCAGCATCTGCCGCGCCTCCACAAACCCATGCCACCGCGGAGCACGGCGCCATGAACCTGAACGCGACGGGCTTCACCATGGTTGGCTGGCCTGCAAGCTCACCGCCCATGGCGCACAGGGCCTCACCTGACATCAACGTGAGCTTGGCTCCCCAGGAGTAGAAGTGGACAAGTGATTATGGTGGTTGTCATTTTTTTTGTCGCCTGATCCCTGACACATTTTGTAGGGCATGGCACTTACTTGTCCATGTGTGTGATGTTTAGCCGACCGGGGTTACTCTGTAGTCCGTACTTGGGGAAGGAAAGAACTAAGGTAGTTGCTAGATTAATGAGGACAATTTAGCCAGGATGAGTAGAAGGTGATAGATGCTCTAATCTGCCTTTGGACATGGCAATCTGTTGGGTTATTTTGGTCAGCACCGTGACACCTATCTTAATTCGACTCCGTTTTATCAGTGATTCAGTGTGCCCATGCCTCTATCAATGTCTGTTCATACTCTATAATTTTAGTAATTTGCGAGCGCGATTGGTTCAGAGCCAAAATTTTGACACATCTAATTTTTAGCTTGCCAAAACTTGAACAAAAGAGTTACCAATATCTTGATAAATTAAATGTGAGATGTGGGCATATTTTAGTATGAAACCAATTGACAGTTAAAATGTTGGTTTCCTAAAATTTTAGCATCAGACCAGGCTCCGCATGTCGTCTGTTTTCGCTGCCTCTGCCGACGCTACTCGTACTCGGCGGCCACACCAAACCGCCAATCAGTTGCTGCCACACGAGCGTACCAGCATCTGCACGTCACGAGGGGGAATGGATATTTCGAGCCGCCGTGGCTCTAGATGTCGCCCTCTCCTTCTGCCACCTTCGCTCACGTTCTAGACTCCTCTCCGCTCCTCCACCGCTCATCCCACGCCGGCCTCCTCCAGTATAAAATCATCTCGGCGCGTCGTCAGATCAAGCAGGGAAACACGATCACACCTCAATCCAGCAGGCAAATCGATCTAGCAGCAATCACTCGATTCGATCCTCTCTGTTCAGGATCTCCGCGCTCAGCTCAGCTCATCGATCGAGAGAGCTCGATGGCGTACATGCGCGTGACGCACCGCGACGAGGAGGGCAAGAAGGTGACGGAGAAGCTGCCGGTCCCGGAGACGCGGCGCCCGGACACGGCCAAGCACTTCGAGCGCAAGCTGGAGGAGCAGGGCTTCCACCGCCTCGAGCGCCACCCGGCCAACGCGCCCCGGGGCGTCGGCATCGGCACGCCGCCGCCCAAGTCCGGCCGCGGCGGCAAGTACACCTGGGAGGGCCCCGGCAGCCTCGTCGACGACGAGCTCGACCCGGCGCCGCCCGCCATCGACCCCAACGACCCCAACTACGAGGAGGAGGGAGCTGGGGACGAGGACGACGCGGCCAAGGAGGTGGTCGTCGGGGAGGTGGAGGTCGCCAAGGTCGCCGAGGAAAGGGACGGCGTTGCCAGGGTCGACGTCGCGCCGCCGCTGCTCCAGGAACAGCAGCAGCAGTAGCTGTAGCTACTTCTTCTTCTGGTTGCTTCTTGAGTTCTTGGTCGTTGCCGACTCTGTCGTTATGGTGTGTGTTCAGTTTGATCAGTGCGGAGCAAGCATTCAGTTCTGAACTGTGAACTCTGCTTTGGTGTACTAATCAATAAACTAGTGTAAGAAAAAAAACTCTGATGAGCTCTTGATTTCTCGAGAATTCGTA